>DWLS01002784.1:0-17252 GCA_018246255.1 Pachliopta kotzebuea | reverse complement strand
CCCTCTCCCTCTCCGCCACTTCCTTCTTGGTGAGGACGGCCTCGGCAAAAGCCTCAACCGCCTCCCACTCCCGCCTCTAATTATCCTCCATCAACCTTTAACCGCAGGCTGTTGATTGATTGAATCACCTGTAGCGATGTCTTTAGTTTTTAAATAATCAGTGTCGTGTTTTGCAAAAATTTAAAAAACACAGTAAAAGTACCCAGAAGTTGTTCTGCCTCGTTTGTTGATTAGCAGGGACCACAAGCAAGTGAGGATGTATAAAGATACATCATTCGATTTTATGTTAAAAAAAAGCCATTCATGGTGGTTATGTTACTATCAATGTATTTTAAAACTGAATGTTACTAGAACTGCGGTGATAGGTGCATTGTAAAGCCGTATTGAAAGTGATATATCATCAAATATTTCTCTACAATATAAATCAATCTCTAAAATTTTGATTCTATTTCATATAGTCATGCTCTTCTTTTGCAGATGCTTTAATAAAAAAAATATGAATTATTCTTCGTATATTGTAATCGTAACTGAAAGCAGAGACCATGATATTTGTAGAACCTGAAAAAATTATTTTTTAAAAACAGTAATAGGCGCATTATTTATTTAAATAAAGTATAAAATTTTATGCTCTGATTTTAAGCCTATAGAAGTCCACTGCTGAACATAGGCCTCCTCCAACAATGAGGGGATTTGGGCCGTCTTCCACCACGCTGGCCCAATGCAGGTTGGTGGGGAGCCAGAGCTACATATGTTGGTTAGCAGAGATATAGAGAAAGAATGAAAAAAACATCCTCACTAATTTTTCTTTTGAAACTTGTAAACTTTACAATTAATGGTAATAAAAGTCATACATAAGTAATCTTACAAACAAGAGCTAATTGAACAGGACTCTGCTTATAAATATATCATTATATTAAAATAATTAAACAGTAATATAAATAAATATTAAAACAATAATTCGGTTTACAGTAAACAAAATGTCCAGGCCGTAATGAGTAACAATCTTTTAATTTTATCAATATACTTGCATACAGTTTTTAGCTTTTTTGTTGAAAGCAGAGTGCTTGTTTTTGTTGTTCCCAGAAAACGTTTATCAAGCAATAAATATTTTACTTGTTGTGGAAATATCTATTATTGTGTAATAACATACATTATATTTACATATACCTTTTTGAATACCTCACGTGAAATTTCCATCAGAGATATACATTTTATGAAGGTGATTTGTTGCGATCTGAAAATTTATATTTTGATAATTATCTGCGCTAACTTTTACTAATTACTAACTTATCCATTGAATTTATTTATTCATTGAAGTTATACCGATTTAATATTATCTGGAGACACTTCCTGTGTTTTGGTTTCAGATTATACCATCTGCTCTCATATATTTTGCTACCGACTTCTGCACACTAAGACAAAGATATTTATGAACCATTATTTTAAGTTATACTTTCCGTCTTAAATTAAAAGAATGAAATATTATATTTCCCATTTTTTGTTATACGAGACATTTGTGCGACGAGACGAGCAGGCGTTCATTTGATTATAAGTGATGAAATGCTTGCCCCTAACAACGTGAGGCTGGTTTCTTAACCTGAATATGTGTATTATATATCTTATGAATATGTGTATTTCTGGTATACACAGCACCCAATTGCGTCCTTCGTCTTACCACAGTAATTTCACTAGTATACAGCACCTTTCAAACCGGAACAAAGTAATGTTTACACGTTACTATTTGGTGGTAAAATTAGGAGCTGTGGTGGTACCTACCTAGACGACCGTACCGTTATTGGAGACCAAACCCACTACCATTGAATATAACATATTAAACTAGAATTTTGATGTTCAAAATTTTATCGTCTTACTTGTAACGAAAGAACATACCTTATTTTTCTATCCATCGATATATATATTGTATACCTCCGCTTCTTCCCTCTCATTATATAGATATGTTCATATACTACATCACTTTTCGTACATATACATCACAAATTATCCTACAAAGATTTTATAAACCAAAAAAAACTTGCAAAACTTTTGCAACCCACATTAGAGAATTTAATTACTAATTTAGCAATTAGTATATCGCGTTTCACTAAATTTATCAATAGCCCTTTAACAACCTATGAGTGCCGATCAAAGAAATCATCGGGAGAACAGTGAGAGGACATTATCTAGATAATGTGCATCTGAATACATGTTTATTTATCGATATACAGACATGTTTATGGATAAACTTATTTCGATAGGTTCATAGACCTTGAGACTGCTTATTGGCACCTAGTATTTGGTATTTCAATTAATATTTTAAATAAATAAATGAAGTGAACTGTGACCATAACATTTTTTAAAATATTAATCGAAACTTAATGTATATAATACTTACAGAATCCGATAACAGATGACCGTAGGTACAGCAGTTAAATAATGTTATCACTATCAAAAATAAAACGCATATGTTTTGTAAATTCTCAAATAAGCCATTGCTCTAGAAAAAAAAATTAATTACTTAACTGTGTTTTTCTATTGTTATTTTGTGATCAATTATACTTACAGTAACTGATAAACAGAAAAAGGCTATTATACCAGAAACAAAGAAGAGGTGAACAGCAAAAATGTCACCAAAGCCTTTACTTACTTCGTTCACTAAACTGTAATTCATATAGTAAACATTATTAATAAGAAAATAACGTAAAAATACTATGTATTAATTAGTAATAGTTACTTGAGCAAACAGGCATGGCGTCTTATAACTTTTTTCATCTCTTCATCGTTAAATTCATCGCCGGCATCGAAGAGAGTTTTGAAATCATTTTGCAAGAGAATAAACAAAGTTCTCAAGTTGTTCATTGTTATTGCTAAAATTAGCAACCCCATATTTATCAAAACACTTAGATGCGTTCCTGGAAACACGTAATCTAATAACTTTAGTATCATATAACAGAAATAATATTTATGATTGAAAACAATTTACGATCTTAAGACATCAACACTTCTTCCTTACCTATATAACACTCATACAAGGAGAACAGGATGTGAGTTGCGTAGTATTTATGCAAATCAAACGGTAAAACAAAATGAAATCGGTTAAGATAAACATTGCCTGCATTCCTCATTATAAACTTAAAAAAAATCGCTTGAAATAGTGGCATCAGTATATAGAATAACGTAAAACATGCTAAAAATATTGTATATGCTGCAAAAAATAATAATTTAATAGATTGTGAAGTAAACAGTGAAAAACCCAACTGCAATTTTCAATGTCCGATAATATTAAAGAAACTTACTACGAGTGTATTTATATATGGGTTTCAAATACTCCTTCTTAATAAGAACTAAATGTGATTCTAAATCAGAATCATCGCGCCATTGTTCGCCTAATTTAAGTATACAACTTTTAATAGTTGGTTTATTGATATAGAAAATTATGTACGTGATAATAGCTTAAAAATAGAAAGTAATAATGTGAAAATTATTCTATGATTTTGCACTAGAACATAAACAATACAGTACCTTCAATAGTTAAAAAACAAAGACAAACATCAAGGGACAAGTCGATCAAACTAACATTATTTCGTACAGAAGTAATAACATAAGCGCAATGAGACAACGTGCATAATATAACAATTGTAAATTTAAAAACATAACCAGATTTCATGACAACAGTTGGACATTGTAAAATGTTAAAATTCTGTTGATCCAATAAATTTGGGCCAGCCAATATAAACAATTTCATAACAACATGATATTGTTTGAAAAACTCGGGGCTTATCATAATGCCGCCAATGAAAGCAAAACTTATGTACTGAAAGAACTTGACAATGTGAGGTTTAGGAGCTACCGTCTAACATATTTATGTATATATATATTGTAATAGATATCACGGAGGTATGAATGAAGGCATAGAGATTATAATGATAAATTTAAATAAAAACTTTTTCTTGAGTAAAACTACAAATTTCAATGAAAGTTTATAATTTTTTTCTTAATATTCCTTATTTTCTCACCATGGTGATTTTAACTTTTGTAACAGTTACATCCTTTCTAATCACAACAGAAACCGGTTAGAAGTATATGATAAATTGAAATAAAAGTTAGGTTAAGGAGACAGGTGAAATTAAAAATAAAAATTCTTATCAATTTAATTTGGTAATAGCTTACAGCTTACAAATATACATAAGTCTGCTATCCTTAACCTTTTTAAACATTTCCAGTTAAAATAATTAAGCAATAATCATAGACAGGTTTATAACTTACATAATTATTTGTTAAGAACTTATAACCACATTACATTTCCACTTTATAACCACGTTTTTACAGTACATAGAAAACAAACTGCAGAGGATTCGAATAATCTTAGACGTGGTTCCGTCCATACATGACCTGAGGAGGAGGCATAAGCAGACTTTAAAAGAAGAGTAGGTAAATACACTTCTTTTAGACTACGCTTTATCTATGGTAGGTAATGAAGTGTTGAACAAGAAAAAAGTGTTAATAGAGTATTGTGAAAAAATATATAAGAAGATAGTATGAATGAAAAAAGCTACGTGATATAGCAGATAAAAAACGAAAAAGAAAAAGAATAAAAAGATAGAAAAATTCCCTGTCCCACTTTACGGAGCAACGACATTTTAATTAAAAAAAATTACACTTTACCACATAGACAAAAACAAAATTAATAATAACGTTATTTATTCTTCTTACAGCTCTTATTTCAGGAACATGTAATACTGTGATATTTAATATTTAATTAGAGCACGAATTAATAACACTTCGCACTTAGTCATTATTACATTTGCATTTAATTCCGATTGATTATAGAGAAAATGATACAGTTCCGCGATTATTCCTGTTAATAGTATTAACTTTAAAATGGCACTTTCTTTGATAATAATGTATGGAAAGCCAGCTGACTCCAACAGACGTTACGCTTTCGTATGTACGTATGACGCATACAAGTCAACTGTTATAATTTCATATTTAATATTGAAAGATTTGATTTACAAGTCAATCAACATCTAAAAAACCAGTCCACCTATATACAAAGAAACCCGTGCCGTGACCCAAAAGAACTTGTATCCAAATTGCTAAATGTAGAATACTGGGGTGGATTGTGTTGGGAAATCGATGGTAAGTAGGCTGCGATGGCATTGTACACGAAAAAGAATGTTGTTGACAATTTAACATTGCAGCTTTCTGGCCCCTGTGAAAATGCACATGCAAAAGCATGAAAGTGTGACCGTGCCATTTGTAATGTAAAGTCAAAGGTTAGTGCTAAATCTTTAAACGGTACAAATAACATAATTTACTTTAAAGTACACATTTGTTTATATTTCAATTTTCATTTCAATCATGTTATAAACGAGTTTACATTCAGTACGTTACAATACAGAATTAAATCAAACACTTTTTTTGATTTATTCATGTATTACTAATTTACTTATAACTATTAAAAGAAATTCTGAAAATAACTCTCGCTATGGAATTAATAATGTGCCCTAGATAATTATCAAAATCAGTATGCTTAAGCACAAAAACAAATTATTTAAGAACTAAGTAATCCGAATGAAATAAATTCCGAGTTCACTCAAAATAATCACAGACTTTGTGTATGGATTTGTATGAATTTTGTCCAAAGAGAGTCTGAATCATGTTTTTCGCTAAATATCTATAATTTGTATACCATTTGCACTTTTTTGTGTTCAATGAAACAATTGATGATACTAAAAATGTATAACCTCTTTTTAACTTATTGCGTTGATGGGTACAATATTAAGCCGTGTTGAAGCGATATACTTTATAAGAAATTTGTACATATGCCAAAATAACCATAAATCCATCTCTGTTAAATTATAAATCTTCGTATAGGCCATTCTCTTTTTGTATAAATGCAGTCAATAAATATTCACTGCACAAAGTAAAGGCTTTTGCTTAAAAAAATGTTAGGACTACTCTTCTGTGTACATTGTAATCGTGAGAGAATGCAATGACCACGCCATTTGTATCACCTAAAAAAGATTATCTATGTTCATAATAAAGTAAATCCAATATTTATAATTTGGAGACTGTCTATGTAGGTATGTTTGTTCCGATTTGAACCTAGTGGAGTTACTGGGGTAATAGTAGTGTTGAATGACCACAATTATACTCAAGGAATGTTCCTAAGTATGGAATTGAATTTTAAATTTTGTTGTAAACCAAAACAACAACTTTACTTGTGAAATATCTATTGTTATTGTATGTAATAATATATTACGATATACATATACCTTTTTGAATATCTCAAGTGAAATTTCCATTAGAGATATAGATTTTATAAAAGTGATTTGCTGTGATCTGAAAATAGAAATTTTGCAAATTACATTCATGAGCTTTAATGATATATTTATCTAAATTAATTAAAAATACCTAAGTAAAATCAACAGAATATCCTTCTGGTGTTTTGTTTCTAAGTTATACCATCTGCTTTCATATATTTTGGTACCGACGTCTAGACACTGGAAAGAAGTATGCTTTATCATACAGAGTTAATATAAAAATATTTGTTCGTAATGATTAATTAATTGCCTAAAGTATGTTGTCTCCTCTTGTGCCTTTCTTTTAAAAGATTATTCTCTTTTGTGTTCATATACATTGAGGACTTACAGAAAATTATAGTTTTTAAAACCGGAAACGAATAAAGAAATAAACACAATCATCATCCAAACTCAGGTCCAGTTCACGTTCAACGAACTATAAGACATGATATCGAGTATCCAGCTAATTTAAATATTATTTTCGGTAATCCATTTTTGATTAGATCTGGCGTTTACTTTCCGATCAGGTAAAAAGGAAACCCTTTACAATTCGTTTTAGTTACACTTCATTAACTTTTAGTTCTACTCTTATATGTACATGTAGGAGCACCGGTCCTAGTGTTTTTAAAAAAATAATGTCAGCGATGTTCGTACCACCAACACAATATTGGGTATTTCCCAATTCCCAATAATACGTAATTATATAATGTTCTTATGTTTGTCCAACAGCTTAACGATTTTTAAGATGTATGTACACTTTGGTCGACGGTGCGAACTCTGAGTCTGAACTTCCCAATTCTTTTTCTTTTGATGTTGTTCATGGTCTTTTAGTATCTGAGACTGACAAAGCTGTGGTATATAAATGCTCAAGACAAGTAAGTTGTCGTTATGTATGTTTGTATATTATAAATTTATTTTAATAATGTAAGAACATCACGTCAGCAACTATATCTCCTCACATATTGATTTATAGAGAATGCCCATAGACATTTATTCGATCGTAACCAAACTTTTGTGTCTTTCTAAAGATTTTGAAATAAATAAAAGAAATTAACTGATACCATGATTATGATATTTTTTTAAATTAAAATAAACTTATATAATAATACTCACAGAATCAGAAAATAATTGACCGTAGAGACAACAGAAGAAAATTGTCGTCACTACTAGAAATGCACCTCCTAAGTTTTTAATATTCCCGATTACTCCATTGAACTACAGAAAAAAAACTTTTTCATTGCTTAACAATCTATGATATTTCATATTTGTGTTCAATACTTATACAATACAATACTTACACGAACAGATAAACCGAAAAAGGTTATTGTAACCGAAACAAAGAAGAGATGAACTGCAAAAATGTCGCCAAAGCCTTTACTTACTTCCGACACTAAACTGTCAACAGAAATATGCTTTTGCTTACTACTTAAAGTAAAATTTTAAAGAAACTTAAAAAAATTAACGTAAAATATTGTTATTAGTAAGTGTAGTAATAATTACTCGAGCACGCAGACATGACGTGTTATTACTTTCTTCATCTCCTCTTCGTTAAATTCATCTCCAGCATCGAAAAGAGTTTTGAAATCATCTTGCAAAAGGATGAACAGTATTCTTAAGTTGTTCATGGTTATTGTTAATATAAGCAATCCCATGTTTATTACAAAAGTTAGATTCATTCCTAAATAAAGAAATTGTCAAGTAAATTTTTGTTTGTCACAGTAAAAATTGAAAACAATTTATATAATTCTTTCTTACCTATAAAAAAGTCGCCAAAGAAGAAAATCATGTTACATGTGTAACTTTTATTCAAGTCATATGGTAAATAAAAATTAAAACTATTGGGGTAAATAACGCGATCATCCAACATTACAAAGTTAACAAAAATTACTTGAAGTAGGGGTACCAGTAGATAGAGAAAAGTGAAACTTGCGAGAGCTATAGAATATTCTGCAAATAATAATAACAAATATTTTAAAGCAAAGAATGATAACTACAACCGCAATATTTCAAATCTATTACACAAACTTACTATTAGTGAATGTGTAAGTGGGTTTCAAATATTTCTTCTTAATAAGAACTAAGTGTGGTTTTAAATCAATATCCTCACGCCATTGTTTGTCAATTTTATGTAAACAACTCCTAATAGTTGGTTTTTTGATACAAAAAACGATGTACACGATAATACCTTAAAACCAAAATGCATGAATTTTACAACAGTATTGAAATTCTATTATTTCGTAACTATATTTAAAAAGTGTTTATTTCTTAAATTAAACGCTGTTGAGATAAATGAAACAATACAATACCTTCAAAAGTTACGAAACAAAAACAAATATCAATAGAGATGTTGTAGAGACCAGCGTTGTTTTGTATAGAAGTAATTACATAAGCGCAATGAGACAATGTGCAAACTATTACTACTATCAATTTTAAAACGAAAATTATTTTCTTAACAATAGCTAAACAAGGAGAAGTATTAACATTCTCCGGATCGAGTAAATTCAGCCCGGTCCATCTGAATAGTTTCAGGACCGTAGAATATTGACTGATAAACTCGGAACTATTCATAATGCTACAACCGCAACAAGTGTTCGTTTATAATGAAAAACTTAGAAATGTGAGCAACCTAAGGAAGCTTTCGTTAATATATATACTACAAGGAATACCACGGAGCTGTGAATAAAGCTATGAGCATGAAGGATTTAATGATAATTTTTATTAAATTTTGTGCAAAAGGATTTAAATTTATTATATAGTACTTCTAGGAATTCTTACAGAACAAAACTCAATCAGCGATGCGGATTATTCTTTAAAACATTAAAAAATCATTCCATAGAAATAAGGTCCTTATAGTCGGTAGAAATAAAAAAAAATAGACACTTCATATAAATTTCAATTCGTTGTAACTTAATATTGCCACGTGTTTTAAAACGTTAGCTAAAGTTGAAGGAATATTGACCAACGCTTGCATTTCATGGTTCATTAAAAATATTATTTAACTAATAAATTATAATCTTACACAATATAAGAAAGTTTTAAAATAGACAGAAAAAATGCAACGAATAGTTGGAACAGTGTCCTTGTGTTTTCGTCAGTGGAGTCCTAAAAGAACTATGAATAGATTTCTACACTATACTTTCCTACATACACACTACATCTCTTCTTACCATCACGTGAAATCGTAGCCCAATACCAGGGTTAATTAAATTGAAAAAGAACTGTAATATTACAGAAATAAGAAAGGTTAACTTTATCTTTGCTTAGTAACGTCATAAACGCGTAACAAACGTGAAAAAATGGGTTTCTTAAAAAAACTTAATAAATTAATAATAACCTTTTCTAATTCTCTTACAACTCCTAGTCCAGAATTTAATAATAATAAAATATATACTTTTTATTCCAACGAATATTAATAGCGCATTATTACTTTTGTACATAATATGGACTGATTATAGAGAAAAACACGCAATTCCGTAATTGTTTCAAATGTTTATTTTGCAAATAATATTTATTTCAAATTGATACTTTCTTTTATAATAATTTATGGGAAAGCTAGCTGACTCCGACAGACGTTGCGCTTTTCTATATAACAATGACGTACACAAACACAAGTCGGAATTCAGGAGCTAAAAACTAAGCTATCAAATACAGATGATGTTTCTACTTTGTTCAAAAATCCCGTAACGACAATACTTTTTTTGCTACTTACTTTATAAAAGAAAGTATCAATTTACTACTACTTAAGTTATAAAGTAATTTTAGTACACTACAAAGACGTCGAGATTTCAGACAAGATCGTCAAGCGTTCATTATCAAATCTCAAGTGACAAGCTAATCACAAAGCGTAAACGATGTTAACAAAGTAGTAATTGTTGTAAGAAACATTTTAAATACAACAAAAACAAATCTATTTTACTTTCATCAAATTGAATCTGAAATTCTAAAGGTTGTGGTTCAACTCCAAAAAGAAAAACATGGTGATAAGTCTCTACTGGAGACAGTTTATGTACAACTGCAGCTCCCATTTCTGCCTCCATACAGCAGTGTATAAACATTACCATGTTCCAGTTTAAAGGATGCTGTAGCTAATGAAATTACTGGGGTAACAAAACTATATAAGTTACGTCTCAAAGCGACTTGCGCAATATGGTGTTGTGTGGTATACACATCTTAACCAGAGCTTCGTTGTTATGGACAAACGTATCACTTACCATCAGGTGAACGCCTTGCTCGTTTCCTCAACTTGGCTCAAAAATGTTTAGTATATACATTTTTAAATAATATAGGTATTACCTATGAACACAAATTATATTTTTGTAACAATCTTCCAAGTCATTTATTCATTGAGACGCTTATAGAAAACATTACTTAATTTCCACACGTAAAGGAAATAGGCAACGGTATAATCAACCTATTTCGATTGCTAATTATTCAGGATTAGAGGTAATAGAGTTACGAACCGCAGGTCCATTCTGGTTTTAACGAGAACTTAATTCGGTTAGTGTAAACAAAACTATTACGTTAACGGATTATTTAAACAGAAACCATTATTATTAAAACTATGTCTTTTTTAAATCAATCGTGTTTGTTACTAGGGATCAAAATTTTAGTCTGTATTAACTGATTACATCTGCGGTTAAGAGACTGATGGATAAATACTACTTAACGCTTGTAACTTTTAAATCGGCAGAGCTACATGGATACTCTTTCAGGATAATATGATAAGTACTGAATAAGGAGATGAGAAATTCGAAATAAAAAGTCTATAATTCTTTCGGCTAAAGAGATATGAAAGGTCAAATTTAGCAGTATGGAAGGGCGAAAAAAGCAATGTCCAAAGCATATATATATGCCATTCCGGTACTTTCAAATGTTATAAGGTAATAGAGACCAGGATAATAAGTGAAGTACGCGACATTTTTTTCGTCTGATTTTTAATTGGATTTATGAAAAACTAAGGTAATTAAAATAATTACAAATAAGTGGCAATAACTTCACCGTCAGTTTGTCCTCATAAAAGGTAACCAAAAGCTTTTCTTATGACCTTTAATTGGTAAAGGTAACTATTAGGTACATTAATATCGATACCCTCTTACAACTTGACTTCTTATAACACGGTTTCGTTGTAGCACGATAAAATAAATTACTGGAAAGAAGAAGCAAGAACTAAGCAAAGAAACAAGTCCAGGGCATGCAACGGTTATTATTTAACCAAAAAGATTTATATTTGATGACGAGAAAATTTATTTAATTAAAGTTGAAATAAATTTAAACAATATTCAATTTGTAAGTTTTTGTGTTTTGTGTTAAGTGTTTTTATAAACAGTTATTACTGTTGGAACATCTAATTTGAATAAATAATTTTGGGTAACGTTTCATGCTATTTTTTTGTTTGATAAAAGATATGTATACTAATATACATTTTTACATTAATTTAAACTTGATATTTAATTTAATAAAAGTATTGGTACAGCGAAATTCAATTTCCGGTTAACACTGCAACATAATAACATGCCAATAACAACGGCATCAACTGATAACTTACCTTTGTTGGCAGAACAAAACTTTGCTTTATATTTTAATGAAATATCCATTAAAATAAGCCGACAAGGTTTATAATTAAAAAAAATCAAACTGCATATTACAAACTGAAAAAAGCGCATAGTATTAACAGACCCAATAACAGATGAATAATATTTCTGTTTTCCCACATTCAGACCCAGTTTTTTAAAAGTTTAATTGTTCAACAGCGAAGTTGTTTAACTAATGTAAAAAATAGTTAATACCGAATCACAATTTCAAACTGATGACTAGTTCTAGAAAATTAAGACAAATGAAATAATATGCGTCAAATTGAGAACCTCCTTTTTATTATGGGTGAAAAAAAATTTCCTTTATTTTCTTTGAAGCGACGAGTTGACTAGAAAGTCAAACAAATAGTAAGTGATATCCATGCCCATAATAATACGACGCTGGTTATGATCATAAACACATCTCTGAATTGTGTTTGTCGCCTTGAGATGTTAAGCCTCGTTATACCAGTAGATCCTCTAATTACAGCACTAATAAACCGGTACACCCTAATGTTAGAGTACTACTGTTTAACAACAGAGATATAGCTTTAGGGGTAACAACTTAGAGAGTTTCTGGCTACAGAGACTGTTCCTCTAATATTTTACATTAAAACAAAGTACTTATAAATTCCAAGATTGTTTACATATACTATCACCGCGTTTTCCATCAGGTGGCCTAATCCATCCAGTCGGTTTATTGGGGGAAGTTATCGCTTTTAAAATAAAGTAAAAGTGATAACTATAAAAAACTTTTCCTTAAGTATGACAGAGGTTCCACAAAATTTTGATATACGTTCTTTTTATATGGTTAAAACACAAAATTATTAGTAAACAAAACATACGAACTCGTCATTTGCCCACTAATGGGACTGAGCTTTCTCTCACAGGAAGACAATAGACCAGGGTGGACAAGTTGGAAGATTTCATATATCTATGAAAGCTGTGGGTTATGGAAATTCGGCCGATAGGTAAGGAGACCCTTTCGACAGGTTTATGCAGACGATTGCTCAATTTCTGTTCTGTTCTTATTGTTATTTCTTATTTGAAAGTAAACACTCTTAACAAACGTGAGACTTATTCAATTCCACGCGACTTTACTGAAGAAGTTTTCCTGATGGATGTGTCACACGGTCCATGTACAGTAAATGGATTGTATTGATATTTTCTCACTCATAGTGACTATACATATATACTTTTTCAAACTAGTCGATTGATTTTAAGAACAATCACGTCCTTAGAAATCGCTATAAATTTACTAAGGTACACATGTGGAACTGTGCTAAATACTGACCTTAAATTTACATGATTTTAAATGATAATATGCATAGATACTAAACACAATGATCATCCAAAAAATGTTCGAAAAGTTGAATCTCTTTCCCTTTTATATTCTTTATTTTACTTGAAATGAAATATTATTTATGCTTTCTTATTCTTAACAAGAAAATAATTATTAAGATTTATCTTTAAACTATTTTTGAAATTATGAAATGCTTTTAAATTTTTTTTTTGAACGAAGGATTACCCAAATAAACGTTTAGTTATGAGTATGCTTAAACTTTAGATTTTGTCCGTTTAAAAACCACTTAATAATGAATTTTAAAAAATATCTTAATCGTAATATTTCTTATAATTTTCTTGCTAAATAATACAAAAGTGAAAAGGAAGTGGAACCTTTATTAAATATAACAATTCAATACTATCACAGCATTGAAGTGTTCGATCGGAAATGTTAACCGGATTACAGAACAGTTTTAACGCACCAGGTCAAAGGGTGAAAATCAGGTCACGTCAGGCGTTGCACGATTAAATTTTCTGGTAACTGATGACTTGTAATCAAGGTGAAAAAGGTAATGAAAATATATCTAACCATACCTTTTAAATCATTATCCAAAAATTTTGAACAGTTTGTCGTCATTTAAATTACATGTGATTTTAATAGACAATTAGGGGTCTTATCATCGCGAAATGTCTTCTTTAAAGTGAAGTTAGGCAATCAGATAGACATAACTATTCCGGTCTTCAACTATTCTCATAAAAGGATAGTATTTAATCCTATATTACTCCTTCATGTCAACAAATCATTTCTTTCGGTATTTACCACGTTTGTTGGAAATTTTTTGGGTATGGACCTTGGGAATAGGATTGTATATTATTCCTCTATAAGAGGATTCAGGCCATGACAGTTGGAACAAGGTAATGATGTTATGGCTGCAGATTTATTATATTAATGTTACTAACCAAAAGTGCACCAAAGAATGTTTACGACTACCAACATATACCTCCGTAGTATGAAGTCATGTAAGCTCTTCACGACGGAGACTACTCTATAATACATAAAACTAGTTTTTACTGGTTTTACCAGTCGTGGATCCCTGTCACTGGAGACTGTCTTGCTGGAATTACTATAGCACCTATTGCTACGGTTGAGTAGTAATGTACAAACATTACTGTATTCCGTTTTGAAGGGCATTATAACCAGTTACATTAGTGGAGTAAGAAGATTTAACATTTTATGTTACAAGACGACGAGCATAATGTGGTGTAGTGTGTATCATGCTTTTTACCACTACATTATTACAAATGCTGGTGTCCTCTAGCTTCTTTAAAAAAAAAACTATTGTTTACTTTATAGTAAAGTTTGAAAGTCATAAAACTGTAGTCAGATAAGTTTAACAAAGTTTGCAGAAAAAAAAGAGCAAAGAAATAGAGTAGTTTATATTCATCATCCATTTGAAAGTATAAAATATGATAAACGTAAAGTTCAGTTTTCGACTTCTTTAATGTTAAATTCTCATATTAATGCGGTTTATTTGAACTCCAAACGTTTGATGGAAAAGTTAGAAAGAAAGGGGAAGGAAACTTAAGTCAAAAATTCAAAATAAAATGAATTATTTATGACAATGACTTTATTGGTATTTCTTCTGTTTGCTTAAATAAGTTGGTAGTCAATTACTTTACCTTTATTATATATATAAAGATATATATTATTTTTGGTTCTTTATATTAGGAAATCGGCGGTAGTGAATAAAAGACACTTTGCTTGGGTGATATTTACTTCTTCACAATATACAACACACAGGGAGACGTTCGTTACGAGTAACACACTACTGACGCAAAGCAAGAGTGATTCTAAAATCCACATTACTGCCTTTTATATATAAATATAATATATATAAAAATCAGCTCACGCTGCGTGTACAATAATCAAAACAACTATTACATTATTATTCATTTTGTAACAATTATGGATTAATAAATATAACACTTTAAAAATAACATTCTCAATTATTAAATACATTTCAGAGTGAAAAATAAACAATACAAAAGTTTATAGAAATTCATTCTCAATTAATTCTAGTTCTTTTTGTACAAGTCAACAGCATTACTATTTTTCCAACAAAATGTTTATAACTAATAATTTTTCCTTAATATCTAACATTTATTCTAAGCAGTTTTTTTAATAAATTTGAAAACCTTAAAAAGTTATCTTTTTAATTCAAACAAGGAATGACACTAGCAAAGGTGTTTACTATTAGTTTAATAACACTTCATCCTTTAAAATTCTTATCGTTTTTTATTAATATTCACACGGCTCCTCATTCCATTAAGAGGTGTTACATTTCGTTACCGTAGTAATTTTACTAGCTTATCCCTTTAAATCGGACCATAACAATATTTACGTCCTGCTGTTTGGCGGAGGTAAAGAAAAGTGTTGAAGTAGTAAGTAACCATGTTGATAGTTTCCAGTGATAAATTTATTAAAAACTTTTTTGTTGTAATGACTTTCAAAAATGTACTTTATAATAATTAGTGAACTAAAGCACTAACAAATAAAATAAGATACATATAAATATTAAAGCTTATTTGGAAACACCTTGAATGTCAAGTCTAATGAACTGTCATACAAAATGTTATCTTTATAACATTCTGTTCAGACTGTCTGTCCAATGAGTATGGCATTTTTTTAATGTAAATATCATTAACATTTACGTGATTCAACGAAACACTTTTATATAAACACGAGGCGCCATTTTCATTGAAATTTAAAACCCGTTAATGTAGAATTCTTAAGGCCTTTAGTAACAGACGAACTTAATATAATTACTAATACAAAAATTTATAAGTTATAAATAAAAACTCCTGAATTCTTATGAGATGGTTTTGAATTCCATTTCCAAAACCATTTTTCATTGTCCTCATTTAATCTGGGAATTGACACTATTGTCAAATAAGAATTAAGTTGTCCGGACAATTGACGAGGGTAATTGAAGATTTGTGGGTTTTAACACAGTCGTAATTTAGTTCTGATTGTAAATGACACTTTTGTAATGGTGACATTTTTGCGATAGCTTCGCTCTTCTATATTTAGGTATTTTTTAAGGTTATGTTCACCTGATAATAAGTGTAATAACAACGGTAAAAAATGTCCTGTAAAAAATATATTTATTGTAAAATACTTTTGCATTTGCATAATAATCAAAAATGTAACCGTGTGTAAATAACTACTATAATGTCCCATGAATTTTGTTGCTAAGGCCGTGAGATAATTAATTTACTGAAACGTCACAACTATGATTAATTTAGTGTTTAATTAATTATATAATATAGGTCTGGAGACCTGCACATGTCAAATGGAAATTACTACAACGGAAGTTATTTTGAAGACCGTCTACATACCTTAGACTCCACATTTTTTTGGTTGAACCGATTCCTCTTTAGTATAAATATTGTATATATCTATAGGTATAATATCTAAAAACTATAACCTCTAAAATCTCTATACATTATCTCTAAAAATCCTATAGTTTTCATAATTCTAGATCAGAGATTTCACTAACTTTGCGATTACATAGAAACCTCTGCTCTTCTCTGTGATAAACTTTGAAGGTGTTTTATTTCGTTTGACTTTAATTTTTACACAAAACGAGAAAGACAAAATTGAGTATACACATACCGCTGTATTTCAAATATTTTCTGTTTTATTTAGAAATACTATTACTTTTAGTAATATCATAGTTATTATTTTGATAATACTTGATATTAATATCGCAAAGTCATACGGCGAAGCCATGATACTACAAAATTTATTTATAGTTTCAAGATTAAAAAATATCAAGACAAAAATCATCAGTTCACAATTCCAGTATAGTTTTTGGAGTTGTTTAATTACATATCTGTCATCTTGTAACTAGCGTAGGTAAAGAGGAGTGTTATATATTTTATGTTTAAGTTTAAGAGACCTTTAAACAGAAAAGGGTTTCAGAAACTGCTTTTGATGTACTTGTGGTACTGGGTGGGGTTGCTGGTGTATACGGTGAGAGCGAGCGGGAACGAAATAAAAGGCTGCACGTAACTTCTCTCACGTATATTGTCA
>DWLS01002783.1:0-17253 GCA_018246255.1 Pachliopta kotzebuea | reverse complement strand
ATCTATTACTTCTCAACTTATCCGTCACCGGCGCTACTTTCAAACTTCCTCTGATATAATTGTTTCGTATCTTATCAGGTAGTGGTAGGACCTTATGAATGCATAAAAACTTGATCAATTGATAAATATACTAAAAACTAAACAAAAATGCTTAAGGAATATTTTTCTATATCATCACAAATCAATTTAAGATATTTATAATTCAAATAATTACTACCAGTACTACTAAGCAAAGTCCTACTTATTAAAGTAAGGTACAGTGTACTAAATTAACTTATAATGTAAATCTGGATAAAGGCGGCCTTAGCGCTATAAGTGATTTCTTCCAAGCAAACCAGTAGGACAGGAGAGATAATAAGTTAATAGCACAGTAATTAAAAGTTAAAAATAAATAAATGAAAGGAACAATGAAATCAAGAGTCAGTTTAGTAATTCGCATGCTTACTATGTAGTAGTATGTACTGCGGCGGCTGTGTCCAGGGCTATCGGGCGGCACATGACCTGAAACCAATAACTCAAGCAACTGCCGATAGTGTCCGCTCTGATAACAAAGAACGGAGACCCCTCCTTTGTTTAGTTAATAACATACATACATATGTACAATATATAACTTCCGCGTTTCTTTAGTCTACATAGATAGTAAGTATATTTCTTTTCGCATTTACTACTTAGGTTATAAGTTTTTAAATCTAGACTAAGATGATAGAGATTATAAAATTTAAAATGCAAGCATATAGTTTCCTCTGTTAGTGTATCAATCAGATTCAGCTGTGGAAATAGCTGAACCGGTTTTGGTTTTGGTTAAAACATGATCTAGACTTTAGAGGAGATTCTTCTGGAGTGATTATTTAGTGAAGGTCTTATCGGCGAGATCTTTTGGGAAGTTTTATGTAATGACGTATCCTATCAAATTGAGATATGATGATGATGAAACATCTTCTGAATATGTATGTTATTGGTACCTGGACCGTCTAGGTAGGTACCACCGCAGCTTCTATTTCTACTGTCAAATAGTAATATGTATTTTACTGTGTTCTTGTTTAAAGGGTGCTGTATGCTAAAGAAATTACTTGAGTTACTAGACCTAACCTTATGTCTTAAGACGACGAGCTTAATGTAATGTTGTGTATATCATCTTAACCAGCGCAATCTTATGAGCAAGTATATCATTTACCATCACGAGAAGGCCTTGCTTGACGAATAAAAAATTTGTTTACAAACAGTAAAGATATGAGTAGTATAGAAATAGTCGCAGCTATCAGCTCCAGGCGCAGCTTTAACGAGAAAAATGTTAAATATTTCGTATTATTGCGTGTGAATTTATATTTAGTATGGGTGTGCTCTTACGCCAGTTATTTTGGTCTCTTTGAACCAGAACCCGTGAGGTTATCGCAGGATTTCAGTCACCGACCTGATGACTATACGCAGAATGGTATTGCATGCGAAACATTTGTAAACAAACTGTGAAAGCGATTGTTTTACTCTCATTGTTTTATTTATAGAAATAGTTTCTAATTTGTAACAGTTTGTTATGCACATACATATTTATTGAATATTATTGTTTATATTCAAAACAATTATTTATATTGTTAACAAATAACTATCGGTTATATATGTAGAAGAAGCGTAGATTAGATTTTGATTAAGCTTGAATTTTCGGTTAAAGAAAACATTGACTAGTATGAAAGATATGGCTAATGGCTCTATAGAATTGACTTTATCCATCAGAAGATAGCATTAAATTATACTTCATCATACACATTTCTATCCGATTTGCGCATATTATAAATTATTTATAATTGTTGTTATGGTTCTAGCAACATCTATGCAGGAATCGCGAATATGCGGCGGAGAAACAACAACACGTTATTTACATTATCATAAAATCTTATTAATATTATATATATAAATATGTATTATTCATTATATTAGTTATATCATCTAACAGCACAACAGTTTATATATAAAGTGTGAGTTTTGGTTTAAACAGTGCAACGAATTACATCATCCTATGTTTAAAACAAACTCTCTGAAAACTTCAATTCAAATAAACATACATAAAATTAATGTATGTTACCATTTGTGAACCTAATATAGATTTTTGAAGGCAAAATCTCTTATTCAACTATTTTTATCAGAGTAATAATAAGACGAGAAGATAAGTGACTGCACCAGTTGATCAGTTAATGCACCACATTGCAATGCCGTATGATATACTCCTTATAAGGAGTCAGATTTCTTTACTACTGGTACTACAAAACATTCACGAAGAGAAATCTTAGAAATAGAGATATTAGAGTACTCCACTCTTTCTTTATTTATTTGTACATAGAAAGGATCCATACAATATGTATGAGAAAGGAATTGACGCCTTTGAAATATGGGAGAGTACTAAGAATGGTGAGACAAAGTTAATAATATGACCGCATTAAAGCTTACTAAAATTATAATTTATGTACTGTTATATATAAAAAGGAAATTAAAACAAAATTGTCAAATAGTGGACACTACAATATATAATTTACGACATATTATCGTACAACAAAAGATTCAAGAACATAGAACTGTTGGACTGAAGATAACGGTTAAAGAACCTGCAGCAATACTTTGGAAGGAGCAGCAATTTTCCTTTAAAAGCTATCTGTTATCAGAAGAACAGATTGGCTCAATAGACTTTCTGACTTTCGAAAGTAGATAGCATTTTAAGAAGAAAATCAACAGGATTATGTACTAATACAAGGCTTCCTTGAGACCCTTGCAATAAGTAAATAAAGTTTACAAACATTTTATAGTTATTATTGCAGATCGTGGTGCTATGTCTAGATTTTAATAGAACCTTTTTACCTAATATCCCGCACGATTATATAATTAAACCCTATTCATTACAATTATGAGAATCCCAATGTACAGAACTAACAATACACTTCGATTCAGGCATACTTGTAATATATCTATCCAAATTAATAGAGGTTTTTGTATTAAGATATTTAATGATATAATGCCAAATTTATTATAAGGTTCTGTATACAAATTGGACTTGAAATCTTTGGAAATGAATAAATTTGACATCAGTTCGTCTAAGTTCTATGCAGTGGTATACTAACACTGTCACGTGACAGATTAAATTAAACTGTAGCTAATGAAATTATGATGGTCACCTGCCTCGTGGTGAGCGATCGATCTCATCTTTTACTTTCAATTAAATAAAACAGTAAAACACTATTACCACAAGTAACATGAAAGATTTATTATCTCGTAGGACTGTATCTTTATTTATGAGTAGTAACCGTAGATCAAAGTTCACTATAACAAATGATAGATCATTGGACTTTATATAATTAGAAAGGGCTGACTCCTAACTCCAAGGTTCCAATCTCACACATCCTCACGCGGAGACCCCCAAAAGCCATAAGGAAGCGAGCAGACAATCAGTCGGTGGAGGCAAAAAAACACAATTACACTTAACAGCGACCAGGCTGAATTATTTCAATTCACAATTTCCGCGTAACCGGCGAACAGTTCAGTAGAAACTCTTTTGATATTTTTTTCACGGCACCGAGATTAATTAATATCGATTATTCAGAATATTCCACTACCTTTTGAGTGAGTGGTTAACGCAATCGCCAATTATATACAGCAGTTTGAGTTCGAGTCCCAATCTATCATCAATATATAACAATAGCATTTTTATCGATTTCTATGGGAAATCATCTGCTGCCGGGGCCAGGACTATATCGGACTTGTACCGACCGAAATTACTAGCAGATTCTTTTCTGGTTTATGGAAAACTGGAGGAAAGATCACAAGTGTTTGTTTGATAGATACTAACTACTTTTAACTCATTTTGATGGACAAATCCACAGGTAGGAGTGCTGGTCTACTAATTGAGGGCACTTAACAGGGAGGGAAGCGAAATGCGAGATCAGCTTCGTTCCACAAGAAACAGATTGAATCATGGTCAATTAGCCGCCAGCATCAGATAGTGGATATACGTCAAAAAGAAGGCAGGGAAGGATCGGTGGAAAGCAGTCACATCCCTGCAAGGTATTCCTACGTACCTTTTCTTGTAAAGATGAAATATACAGCGGCCCTTCAACTAAATTTAAGTTAAACGTCAATGAATAATTGCTGTGTGAGATTCCAAGAATATTCTCTGATGCTTGAAATACGATATTAATGTGTTTGATAGCAAATAAATAATTTATAACGCAATCATTGTGTTTGTGCGCAGTCATCGACAATGGTCTATTGCGCAATGGAGTAGCATGTTGATATGTCTAATTACTGGTAACGATGATTCGCTTAAAGACTTATTTACTACTGGACTATTAATATAAACGGACAAAGGATTTTTTTTAACTAGTACATCCCTGACGTTATTTAAAACAATTTGCTTATGGGCAGATGACAAATGATTGCCAGCGTTTTGATAATTTACAGTCAATAGTTAATTTGTCTGTCTATCTGTTCCTGGTAATATGATTTTAAGCAAAACGAGTAATGTCCTGGTGATACCAATTTGTCATAGAAGCAATGATGGGAGATTTTGAGCGAGCAGGCTTCTCCGTCACTTAGCATCATTACATTAGCAGCAGAAAGACAACGTCTTAGTTAAAATTTAACTGTAATATTTACACGTGTTAAACTGATAAATCATTAAGCAGTTACCGCGGAAATTAAAGTACCTTCAATGAACAACAGGAGGCACGTGTTTTACAGTAATTGTATGTTATTGTTAAATTTGTATGTCTGATTGTTAGTAAGATTCATCATCATCATTACTACTTAGCTTGTTATTGTCCAACGCTGAAAGTCTTTCTAATCGGTCTTCAAACACAGATTTTTTGATTGAGATGAGTAAGGCGTTCACCTGATGGTAAGTGATACGTTTGATCATGATATGGTACTATTTGAGATGGCATACAGCATCATATTGCGTCCGTCGCTTTGAGATGGTAAAGTGTTAAGTCACGTTACCCTAGTAATTTCATCATATAGCACCCTCCGAACTACAACACAGTAATGTTTCAACATTACTATCTGTCGGTAGAAAAAGGAGTTCTGGTCTCCGGTAATAGAGACTTACTACCAGTCATCTGTAACTAAAAGAACCCTGCAATCTTCAGCTGGTAGATTTATCCAGCAGCCGTTCATCCAATACTGAATAGTGTAATCTATTTTTTTAAGGTTTATATCCACTCGATTTGATACATGTCTTAAAGCACGTGATATTAGGTGTTATACTAACTGCATGGAAATTGAAAAATTCATTATTGCAGGGCGGATTTGAACCCGATGCCTTAGGAGTGGGAGGTAGGCGTTCAAACCTATAGGCTCTCATGACTTCCTCTCAGTTTGAGTATTCATTCGCGCACAACCTAGTATTTTAGACAAAAACAAAGGATACAATAACTTCAATGTGTGGCCTTCAATTATATTACCAAGGTCGCCACCCTCATCCTGAACTATTAGCAGTAAATAAAAACAACTGCTAAATGGTAAAAATAAACAAAGCGTTGATCATTAATAACTTTAGGGTTCCGCTACTAACATACTTCTAACGAGGCTTAAGTTTTACTTAGTACTTACTAGTACTTTAGATACGTAAGGAGTCCCATAAATAACGTTCGCAACCCTACTTATTAACAATTGATGCTATGGTTCTCCATCAACAAGGATAAGGCCAGCGTGGTTGGAGGCAGCCGAAATTGTCCCACTATTAGGGAGGCTTATATCCAAGTGTGGATGTCTATCAGCTGATGATGAAGTAGTACTTTATGATAACAGCTTATATCTGTAATCTAGTACGTAACACTATCCCCTAAATCAAAAGCAATGGTCACTATCATGTGATGCATCTGTTCTCTTATTTCATCTACTCTATCACTTAATTGGGTTACGGTCAGCATTCTATCAGAACCTCGTTTGCCTTTCACATCATGTTCATGTCTTAAATAGAACAGGGGTGGGTATGGGTATAAGAGGCCCCACATTACTCACAGGACCCAAGTCGAACTCTGCAGCTTGCGGTAAACCCTGGTAATCAACAAACGAGGCTGTGGCTATTCTACTTCTAGACTTAATTCTTCTACTATTGGAGGAGGCCTAAGTCCAGTAGCGGAAGTCTACCTGCTGATGAAGAAATAGACCAGGGTGTTTACTGAACCCTGCCGTGTGGCCTCCTAACTCGGGCGACTGACGTGTTTATTACTACGGTCACCTTCAGCCCCCACAAGCGGAACCTCACCTCGCTCCTGTTGCCGTCGACTCCATACCGCGGTAATTAATAACTTAATATCATAATTACAAGATATTTACATGACAAATTACACATTATACTCGGTACACGTGTTCTAGTATTCATTAGGATGAGATAAGAAAGAAAGAGAGATACACTGCGTCACGTTATGCTCTCCCTTTTCAGTCATTAGATGATGTATCTTTTCGCTCCCAGTAGTTTCACTAAATACACCGCTCTTCAAACCTAAACATAGTAATGTTAGACAGTTGTAATTAATGTTTTAATATCCAATTAGACTCCCACTGGTAGATTTACCACCAAATCCAATGTATGTGTATTACTATCCATGTCATATATACCAAAGAGTTTAACAATGAGATTTTCTATGAAATGCAATCAGATTGTAAGAGATTTTACTATTTATTTCATTTGTGATCACTTCTTGTGATAAGTGGGAACATGAGAGTAAATAAATTGTATACTGCAGATCAGACGGAGAAGGAGCTGTATGCTAATTGTTAGAAAACTTGAAGGCTTCAATATTAATAAAGTCACAGGTACGATATAAGATTCACTTAATCAGTAACTAGCTACAAGTCTTGAGGAAGGTGAATCGTCATCAGCAGAATACTAGGGCTCTCACCTGTGTTTTATTTATTTTGTCAAAAGTATGACTGGAACAAAGAATACTACTTCTTCTACTCTTTTCAAGTTGATAAAAGTTAATAGAATTTAGAGAGAATGCGTAGTAGAATATTTGATCATTGATAATAAAGATACTGAAGTAGTACAGAAATTGATAATACTGGAACTGTAACTAGTGTACGGTATTATTATGAAGTCCATCTCACAGGAGATCTCCAAAGTAACTGCTGTAGGCAAGCCTAAATAACTCCTCAAGTATCTGGGTTCTAGAACTGAAAACTACATTCCTCCGTGTGCCATATGATGTGGGAGCTGCATGATAATGATTGTTAAATATGATTGTAAGTTTACCTTTTTGGATTTTTAGGGTTCTAATAAGGAGCTAAAGACATCACTGATTAAAAGATTTGGTGGCGCGAATAATTTAGCAAGCCAGGGTTTGAATTTAAATACATGGGATGGGAATGATTCAGTATATAGGTATCGGCTCCCAGCGCGTTGGCCCGGCGCATGGGAAGTTTGCTGCATTATTTCTGTAACTAAATATATTTAGCATTGGGACGAGAGTTTCATTAACTAAACGCGGAGGTCAGCGCGGCGCCAACTCGCGAATGTTCGCTACGTAGTACTCTAAACGTCTAGACCGTTCTTAGCTATTAATATTTAGCTCCTACTTCAAGAAATCTACAATTGATTAACGTTTGACTTTTGTTTTCTTTGATATCTGTCTGGGAATAATAAACCGTGAAAAACCTTTATCATTGAAGAGACCTTATCTTTGATAATAATTGGCAATTACTTTTAAGATATAAATTGGACAGGATTGAACAGCCTAAGACCTATGCCTACCTCACCTGCTCGTGGTGGATCCTGCTAATACCAATCCGCATTGAGCCAGAGTAGTGGGTGATAGTCCAAATCCCCCTATTAATAGAGAATGCTTGTGTCCAGTAGTCTATCAGGTAATAATAAATACTGAAAAAATCGCTAATTCTACTTCATTAATTACTATGTGAATGAACCAGTTCAACGAATGATCTTAATGCGGGTTAGTAATTGTCTCTAACCGGCGTTCCTACCGGTTAAACGTTAAATATCGCCTGACTATTAGCGAGTATAGTTAGTGCTCAGTTACCAGTAATTAGTGTGGACGTTTATTGACAACTTACTTGAAAATTATACACTAATACCTTTAGATTTCTTAAATGAAATTCTTTTGTATACTGCTAATAATATTAAAGGGATATAGAAAGCACAGAATTATCTAAAAGTTGAAGAGTCCGATGACTATATAATCGTACAATGGTAGAGGGCTGCAGATTATAAAGCATATATCCTTAGGTCATTTTAGTTGCTCCTGGCCTGTGAATTTCTAAGACGAGCTCTAACCGAGTGTATTCTTATTACTAATATAAGTATGATCATAGAAAATCTGACCCTTACACCATCAACAAGTGAATTTTAAATATGTGTTATATCAAAAAGGTTTACTGCTGTATTCGGAATCGTAACCTTAAATATTTAAACTGGTACACCATTAATAGCTTGACGCTTCCACTGCCTGTTCTCCTCCTTGCCAGAGTATCCTGAAAACTTGCCAGCCACTTTGTATCCAGCTGCAGATTTGTTCAATTAAAGAAATCGTTGGAATAATTGAGCATCGTGCTAAATATTTCCAAATTAGCTACAATCCTCATATAGTTTAATTAACCTGTCTCCATCAGCAGCACTGTATTCTGGCTGCTGACACATAAACATTGGAGTATTATAAGCGAGAGTTTAATCTCCGATATCATCTAGTTTACAAGGTTACATTTAAAAGATTACATCCTGATTTAGGTTTACACCTGTGTGAACGAAGTCAGTGTATTTTTCTTTGATCTTGAAATCAAATTTTTAATTATTACATAGAAATATACTAAATCTTCATAGAAATAGGTATTGCTGTTGAATGTAAACGGTTCCGGTGTTAGTGACCAGCTACCACTGTTACGAATTTGAAGACATAAAAAGCTGTATCAACTAACAAAACAAACTGACCTGCTGAAATATTGCGGACAGACAAACACATTGCACATACATAGATATATATATAAATTGTCGTTGTCTCTTTTAACACGAGATCCACAGCAGCACTAATCTCTGGGCACTCGTTCCCGCTCCTCGCCGCCGACGGACCGAGAATCAGAGAGAATTGGAGACGGCGAGCTGGCGGATTGGTGAAAGGAGCGACGCAACTGTCGATATGAAAAAATTGGGCGGCTATTCATCAGTGGATAGTGATGTTTGTCCATCTCTTTGGTAAATCGCTCTCCAACAGCCCTTAGAAGAATTAAATTCTGTGACGACTTATACCAGCTGGGTTTTTGAGAAACCTCCCACCTATTTTTCTTCATATGCCATCACCACAGCATCGTTAAGTTTCTGCTGTCATCTTATGACAGCCAGACTATCCCCTTGCCCCGATTCTACATGATGGTAACCGCTGCAGTAGTCTAGAGACTAGTAGACAGAGACAACATCCATGTCGAACTGGTTGCGCTCAGTTGCTATTTTAATTGGAATGGTCTTAACAATAATGAAATGTACTCCTTAAATGTTCTTCTAACCTTTCAATATCTTTTCATTCTTTGAACCTAGTTAATGTTTGAATTGTCAGCCAGATAATTCTCACTGCTGAGCATAGCTCTTCCTCAACGATCTTTACTCCGGTCGGTGCTGTGCTGTCCACATTCAGCGGCTCCCCGTAACCTTCACCAGATCATCGGTCCACTTTTTTGTTTATTACTATAACAATTTATTTTACGAATTATGTTTTTTTCTTTTTTTTTATACAAGTCCGTGTTGTGGGTAAGGATCTGTTTGCTTCCTTTAATTTCTTTCTCTATACTTTCTATTTCCTTTCCCTACTTTACTCACTTCCATGCTTTCTATTTTTTTTTACTCTTGTTTTTACATACGAATTATTTTAGAAAGTATGATTTATAATCAATTTAATAATTACTGGGATAACACCTATTACCTAGAATCATATAATTGGGTGAATTTTGAATAATCTCGTTTATCGACACGCGATACACAGCACTAATGTATTACGCAAGTGCTCCCACTTTCGCCATGCGCCGGCGCAGCGCTGCGCTGTGTTTGGGGGGCTCGCGCGACCTTCGGATATTTCTCTCATTAGTCCCATTTACGTTGGCACTTCGAAGAACTTACGTAAATACTTAAAATTAAGTGACCCGTTACGGTAATGTTTTGATTGAATAACAGAAAAATAACAATGTTTCGTAATTGTAATGGAAAGGTCTAAACGCTTTATTAAACGTCACGTGTTGCGATAGCTAGAGATTTGTTAATTTATTTATCTTTCTGTAACAAGAAGTATGTTATATACTTCTTATATATATATATTATATACTTGTTATATATATTCTGTTGTCCGGTTTTTCAGTAATTATTTGTTTAATTGTTTATTTTCAGTTAGCAACACGTGAATTAGATACGTTTGTTTTCCACCACGACATTGACTTTGGGTGGGGCCGGCAGCTGGCGCGCGGCCACACCAAACGCACGCTATCGGAATATTTTGTGACGCAGAAATTTTTTTTTTATATACCGTCGTATATTTAGTGCGCAAAAAGTTCCATTCATCCGTTTTCATTATTCATTTATATGATTTTATATATTTACTTACAAAAATTCATATCAAGCGATCTATAAATCATTTTTCATTTTTGGATATCTTCTTGTTAATATTCAATATTGAATTATTACCTGTTAGAATTATAAGGATATTTAGAGGGCAATAACAATAATAACTCATTAATATAATAATTAGTTATTAACTATTATACAAACAGGTCAATAGTTTACACTACTGAGACACGGGGCCTCCTCTCATAAGAGACTAGGCCATTTGTCCACTTCGCCGGCTAAGTGCAGGTTTTAAAACGTCACAAGTCTATGAATATTGTTGTTAGTGGACCACTTCGTTATCCTCTCTATGTTTTACATCGCCATAATGTATTATCTGAATACATTTTTGAGAATAAGATAAAGTGTAACGCGAATCAATTGCGTGTAATCATTCCGCAGTCGAAAACAAAACGAGCGCAACATGGCGGACGGCGCGCTCACTTGACCCAAATGGCCCGCGCGTTACGTTAACTGTAATTATTAATTTGTAATGATAAAACAGATCGCGTATTAAGTATGTGACGATATATATCACTATCATTGTTTGGATTTAGTAGGAGAGGCAATATATTATCTTGAGTTATGCAGAGTTGCGAAATAATTCATTATATTCTTTAACATCAATCGCCTAAAAGAGGGCAACAGCTTCCTCAGGAATATCCTTAGCAGCAGTGTATGGAGACATCGGTGAGTTCCATAGGAGATGCCAGGACCTTCCGCAATGTACTGAGAATGACTATCGAAGGGATTTTAGTGGGTATAAATCCCTCATAACTCTAACTTCCCCCTGAAGCATGGTATCTTTTAAAGACTTCCAAAAAAGGAACATATTTAAGTTACGACTTATCGTAGCTGTGTCTCAAATTGTTACTTGATTACCTAAGGAGAAATGTAGAGTAACTTATTCGACTTTTGCCGTAAATATGGTGTAAGATCGTTAAAAGTATAGCCACAGATAAGGGGAAACGATGAAGAAGCGGTCTTGAAAGAGTCATGATGATAGTGTTTACGAAATTTGTGCATCACACTCTTACTACTATTAAGCTATTTTCGGTAATTAAGACCAACACGCTGTAAGTACTTTATTTAGGGCCAAATTACCACTGGATTGGATTTCAGGGATAGAAGAGATGGAAGATTTCCGAGTTAAGAACCCAACGGTGCAGCGGCACAGCAGTGTAATCAATAATAGAAAAAGCATGCAATAGAAAAATTAATTAAGGCAATATACTAACTATTTACTAATTACATTAATTGGAAACTAATTGGAAATGTAATCTTCCTCTATCGGTTAGACCAAAAAAGGTAATGGAAATGAGAATATTAATTACTATTTACCAAACTATTACCGAAACGGAGACGAGCACTAAAAGCCTAACTGAAAACCTTCATTTTCAATGCACGAGTCGGAATAGAACGAGGCCATAAGGAATTACAATCAATGTAGATGATACTCTAAACTAACATCGTAAATGTGTTACAACACTTAACTATGCTGTTATAATAATTAATAATAATGAGTTATCAAGTGTAATTTACCAACCTGTCAAGGTCTGGTATATCAGCATAGTTTGTTAAACGGCTCAAGTTATTTGCGTTAGTGTTAATGGGTACATTCAGACGCGAATGTCTTCATCATCATCAACTTTACAGTTTACTATACGTTTATTTTAAAGAGAAGTTCTAAAAGAGCTGATTTACTAATTGCAGTTTTTATTACAAAAGGCTTGACTGCCCCAGTAATATAATGACGAAGAATTTTCTAATAACCCCTCCCTCGTTAAGTCCCTGATTCGAATTTTATCCCATGCTGGTAGGTTCTTTCGAAACCAAAAGGTTAACTCCCCAATGTACATAACATAGCTATGTTCCGGTTGCTAATACATGAGAGCTGGATTATTATACAGATCTCCTCGCTTTACCCCTTCATTATCATCTAACATAACGTGTAATTATGTCAAATGCTGATAGAAAAAGCGTTTTACTGTTCGGATTTTTACATAATTCTACAATGCTACAAATATGTCACTGCAAATTGATTTATTGTTTTCCATTTGTTTGGCTTATTCAGTAGCATTGGAGGTTGCTACCTTGCATCAAGATCAATTTGATAACTGTTATCATTCTAAATATACTGTTGAGCAGCCCTTGTCAAGGATATACATTCTTGTATCAAAACAATCAATTTCATCATCGACATAAATTTGAATGATATTTCATTAGAGAGCAACATTAGTTACCATTAAGCCAGCGTGAAGAGCAAATGTAGCTAATGCTTTCATCAATTATTAAATGTTTTAATGACTATAACAAAATTATCATTTGCGGAATAGTACACTATTTGTGATTGCTTTATACTGTACAAAGTAGGGAAAAAATGTTTTGATGGTATAAAAAAGTCGAGCTAGTTTAAATACCATCAATTGATAAGAATTCATAAAGACTGGATTTTCTTAACCTGATTGCCAAACTTCAATTTGAAGAAGGCAGTGCTGATAAGGATGATATAAATAATAGTATGCAATTTAATTACTAATTGAATATGTAAGTGGCAATCAAGCGCTTACCGTCCTTGATACCGAATATGAAGCGTAGACCTTCATCGATGTATGACCAATGTTATATATTCGATGTTTTGTATTACTAACAGTATAAAATTGGATAAGGTTAAAATAAATATGGCTAGATTTTCTGATGCACAATGAACTCTTGGTGTAATCAACACTGCAAAATTTAGAAAAATTTAAAAATATGCAGGCAATTTCAGCGAATTTTTGCAGCGCCTTTATTTATAAATAGCAATTGTTCAAACAGAAGTAGCTTTGCGAATATAAAGCTAAAAATATGTTTGTGTTAGCACAAAATGTGCATTTAAAGTACAATTACGTTTATGGATTAAGAATTAAGTCATTGTTTAATATTAGACGACATTTTAAGTTTGTAACAGACATATTAAATAAACTAATAGTTAGCTATAATCCGAATATTTTTCTTTATTCACGCACTTAGATTAACTAATTATTTTAAAATTTATCAAAATGTCTGAAAGAAGTTTATAACTTTTATAAAAGACGATATCCGCTTATAAATTTATGTAAAATGGTTTAAGTTATAAATAACCCAAACTGCCTAAAAATTTTCTTAGCGGTTATAAATTTGTATTGTTATCTTTGACCTAAACTATAAATTACTTAAATAGTTTTAAGAATTTCTACATGTCCATAACGAATATAACATTCAAAAATGTTAAAATACCAGAAAAGTAAGATGTTTACACGATCATAAATCTAAAAACGGAGCTATGAGGACCTAATAGAAATTCTTATCAAAGAAAAGGTAAATGACCTCGTGAACATTTGCAATAAGGTGGTTGAATCTTATTTCGGGTAATTTAGATCTGAATGAAGAGAAACCGGTAGTGAGACTATAATGTGAGTATATTGTACCTACTAATTACATTTAAAACTAAATCTATATGAAAGGAATTGGGCTATTTGTTATTATTAGTGCATATAGTCTAAACTAGGCTTTACATAAAAAATTAAGATAATCAATTTATTTCCTACTGACATACATTACACGCGAGGCAACCATCGAGGAGCGTTAGAAAAAAGTGTAATTGGTATTCGTCAAATGTGTCTGCTATCACAATTATATTGACATACACTATACGCGTTAAACTGTAGTTAACTTTAAATGTAATTACGTAATTTATTGAAGAAATTCTAGAGCAGAATTCATGTGATAAATTAAATAATTGCGTTCAGTGATCATGGAGAGTGGCCGGAGACGTATATCACCGTTTGTGAAACAGGTAATTTTTAACCACCGAACAAAAAGATGAAAGCTATACTCATTAGTTCAAGGTCTTGATTTTCTTGCAGTTACGATTTGATCGATTTTTTAAGATTTAAATTGTTTTAACAATTTGTTGTTAATTTACACTCTTATCGTTTTTTCATAGAGGTGTAAAATTTCGTATTAGTTTTAAAATATACTAACCGTTCGGCGGATAAGTTATATTTAAATATATACATGCAGAAATTTAAATACATTACATATACAAACAAACAAATAATACAATTTTAAAATAGATGTGTTAGTTTATTGTTTGTATGATCTACCAGTGTCCAAGTCATAGTAATAATTAGTTGCACTGGAATTAGGTTTAACATATATTAAATGTGCTGGTTAAGTTATGGATAACCTTTGCTCATAATGTTTCCTCTTGTTATACATTTTCTTCTAGTTTATAATCGGAATATAAATTGAGAAATTTGCCAAATGACGTAGTTAAATTTAATCGTTGATTAGAAAATGTGTCATGGGTTTAAGTCAGTGTCCGCTTAATGCTTGTTATCAAGTATATAGTGAAGTAAATAATGTTTTTTTTCGTTAAACTGATCATATATCAACTATTTACATATAAGTAAAGAACTTGTAATACTACAAAACTTATATTTGACTATTCACTGCTGGACGTAGATCCTATGTTTCTATATAGTAGAGTTCTTTAAACATGTTTTCATTCCATAGTTTAATGGTGTTATAACATAAGTAATATCATGGCATGAATGAACCAACGATTCCATCGTTTACAACCTTTTATACAGCTGCATCAACTTCTCACCATCTAATGAGTTGTTGATAGAAAACACATTAAGTCCGACTACAGTATACGTAGAGTTAAGGTCTAGAGAGGTGTTTCCCGAGTTGGGGTCGTATACCCCTCTAAGGGGCAAATACTGTAATTTAGGGGGACGAACAGCAACGTTTTCAAACAAATTGCTAATACAAATCATTGCATTTTTTGGTTTTTATTTACTTTTGGGAGGGATTATAAAAATTGTGAAGGTACGAGGGAGAGATGAGGTATGGGTCCAAATAGGTTGGGAAACACTGATCTAGAGCAGGGGTAGGCAAGGTAACCTTTGTGCCGGAAATGTCAAAAATCATAATTACCAAATTTCATAATTTTTAAAAAGCCCAGGTTTTTTCTTGCCAACCAAATAATTAAAAAAAATTATATTTATTCATTAAAAAAATAGTGACTAATCTTCGTTAATCGATTCAGAATGATTTTATTTTGTGAGGAACCAAAGAGCTTCAGGTTCACATACAAAAAGCCGTAAGTTGCCGACCCTAGACTAGAGTATATATTTCAATAAATAAATAGATTAACAAATCTTCTCCACAGTTATCGTCTTATTTAATAAAGTATATCCTTTATAATATATTCCAGTGTTTCGTTACAACGGGAGTGACGCTGAACTTGGCAGGGCACGGGGTGTCCAACGGGTTTGCGGCTATATTACTCTCTCAGCTCAGCAGGCCCGGCTCCGAAATACCCATTGACGACACCTCCAGCTCTTGGGTGGGTAGGTACGGCCTAATTTCAAGGCACACCCAATACTAATAAAGAGAAAATTCGTTATTTACCATAACAGAATTTATCACGAGTGAAGAGATAGATACAGGGGTGTAAGGGATCCCACACAACGGGATACAAGTCAACCTCACCTGCTCGCGGTGCATCTTGATAATCAAACGAGGCTCAGGAAGTCCACTAACCCGAATTAGGCTAGCGTGATGGCTGATTGCCCAAATCAACCCATTATAGGGAGAGGCCTATGTCCAGCAGTGGATGTCTACCGACTGATGATGATGAAGAGATAGAAAGTGAATTCTGCAAGATGTTAGCAGCATCGCCTCTCTGATGAGTGAAGACGAAATTCGCCGCATATATATTGAATACTGTAAGTCGATAGTTGAAAAGGCAATAGAGAAAAATAAATAATAATCCCTTAAAATATCAATTGGAAATTTATGAAAAACTAATATAAAGATACAAAGGTTAAAGTGCGGCGAGATTAGTCTGAGAGGCGATGTGTGAAAGAGGAATAAGAACAATACACAAAAGATAAAAGATTGGAAGAAAATACGAAGCGTGAAAGTAAGATAGAGATAGTAGGAAAAGGTAAAAGTGAAGATAACAGTAAAAGTATTAAAAGAGAAATTAATAAAATTCTCTTACCCACATCACAAAGGTGAAAGATAATAAAAAAAGATCTTAGCTCTATCCTAAGATAATTTAAGCTGTTACCAATACCAGTGTTACTATAATCATCGTTGAATTTTAATTTCACTCGATCGCCGAGGTGAAGGTCTCATCCTTTGTTGAAGGTAAATTGGCGCAGATGCCTTAGAAGGCTATGACATGCTAGTAAAGCATTAAGGTTGAAGAGATGATGAATTCAGAATTGTCCTTCAATCTATACAATTGTGGTTAAAATAACTTTTGACCTGCTTACAACAAAAGAGACTAGAACAAAAATCTGGTCTCAATAACCGTCTAGGCAAGTTAGCCAAAAGCACCGTCTTTTTTTGGACAACCCCCTGAGTACGAGATCATATTTTGTGGAATACTTTACAAGAGACCTAAGTCCAGCAGTGGACGTCGGAACACAGTAACGATTGTTACTGTTTGGCAGTAAAAAAAGGAGCTGTGTTGCCTGCCTAGACGGTCTGTGGTAACAGAAACTAGTAGACCTACAACAGTTTTTTTTTTTTTTTTTTATAACATCTGAGAGGCATACGAGCAAGACGGGTCACCTGATGGTAAGTGATTCACCGCCGCCCACGGTCACTAGCGATGCCAGTGCGTTGCCTAC
>DWLS01002782.1:0-17256 GCA_018246255.1 Pachliopta kotzebuea | reverse complement strand
TACCCGCTGATGCGAGGAGAGGAAAATAAAAATATGGGTGCAACTACCGCCATATGGATGTACCTATCCCGAACAATTGGGTATCAATTTACTTTGCTTTTTTTTACTATACACTATGTAATATTGTATACCACATAGGTTAAACCAAAATTGGTTCATTATAATTACAGGTTTAGTAGCTTTTATAATAAATCGTTTTGTTTGAACGGACTATAAGTTATAGATTTGTGTGATTCGAAAATCGCATGTGTTTATAAGGAGATTTTTAAATGAAGAAATTAATTTATTTTCACAGAATTTTTTAAGCCTTTTTAAATATTTTGAATGTCTTCATCCTAATGGCCCTTATTACAATGGGAAAATAATGAAAATTTATAGCCAGTGACGTCATCATAACATCGAAATGGTACAACTTATTTTATATATATACACATCTAGAAAAATATCTATCTAAAACTTGGTTAATTGAGTCCTTCTCGATTATTTATTTTTATATAACGAATCTTTTAATTTACTCATATTTATTTAGGAAATAAATAAATATGAGTAAATTAAAAGATTTGTCTGAAATTTTACAACTAAAGTATTTCGTTTACCTAAAACAAGTTGTATATATATATATATATACGAACAGTGACGAGACGATGATATATATATTACTTTATTAAATATTATATTTTGAAAAAGATATCGCAAAAGTAAAAAGGTCAAACATTTTCGTAACAAAGAAGATGAAATTATCGGGATTTTCAAACTTTTGTAAAGCTGAAACTAACCTTGTGTATTTTTCACAGACCTTGTGAAACAAGAGTCCAATAAGCTTCCTCCTTGCTCTTCTTCTTTAATTTTGCAATAAAAATTATAGAATCGCGACAATGCGATATGATATCACGTAAACAACTGGACATGGAGCTGCGATTGGGGCGAATTTGTAAACGCTTCGCCAAGGGCACTAGACGCGCTTAAAAAACTAAAACTGATTTGTTACTTTCGAACTATACAATGCGCTTGCGAGTGCTTTATAATTTTGAATTAGCAGATATCTTTGAGGGAGGCCTACGTCCAGCAGTGGGCGTTTATAGGTCGATTATGCTGATTAGTCACACAATCTATATTTAATAATAGCTAATTCATTGGTTCTTCAATAATTATACATAACGCATAAAGTATAATTAATATCAGACATTTTGCAAACGAAGCAAGGGAGGGACGCCTCCTGACGAAATAAAGCGATGATCTGCACAATGCGGTTGGCAGCAACTACATGCGAATGGCCGAAGGTCGGGCTAAGTGGCGTTCCTTGGGAAAGGCCTATGTTCAGCTGTAGATTGCTGCAGGCTGATTATCATGATAAATTAAAAGTGATTTGAAATATTGGTAATGAAATCGAAATGACATGACTTGACTATGACGAGATGACGACATTATGATGTTGGGACGGTGACAAGACCAAACGAAACGAGGTGAAACGAGACGGTGACGAGATTAGAGCAGACAATGATGCGAAGACCGCGACTAGACTACGAACAATGTCGGGACGATGATGATAGAGATGACGATGATAATGTTAATTACCCCCAATTGTTTTGGTTACTTATAAATAAATGTTGCCTTTACCTATACACGAATCATCTTTTTTGGTATCTCACACACAAACATGACATTTGGTTACTTCCAATACAATTTTATTTAATTTTATTCTAAAGTAATGATAAAGTTGAATAGGACGTTTAAAGAACGTTTAAAGTTGATCGTAAAGAACATATAAAGACGCAAAAGACATTTTAGAAAAAATTTATCATAATAATTGCAAATCGTTTGACTTTCAATATATGCTATACAATTAATATCAAGGCTATGTCCGGTACGAAATGCGCAGCACTCACTGAATATGTATATACAAAGAAATTGATATTAAACGGCGCATTTATTGAAACAGATGGTAAAATTGGACGTAAGCTTATAAGCTGTTGATAACGATGCTGTTAATGCTACTTATGATTTCAATTTATTATTAGTTGCTATAGCGCCATTAAAACCGGAATATTGTAATGGGAAACTGGTTTTACCCGGTTTACCTGCCGCTATATTTTCGTCTTATTTTCGATTAAATCTATTAGATGGTCTCCGGAACAAAGTCCTTTAACATATAGATTTTTTATCTAAGTAAATAATTTTTTTTGCAACACCTAAAATTAGGGTCCAACAGGCGGACTTATTGCCTACAGCTATTCTCTACCAGTCAACCTAGAAGGTGGCAGATGCTGTGGTACGTGAAGTGTGAGAATTATAATTAAAGCTAAAATAATAACAATGGTCATTATATGATACATACATATGCTTACTTATACAAACATACAATTCTATACATTACTACACAAAATCCATAAAAAAATACATATATACATAAGTCAATAAAAGCAGGTAAAACAACCTAATCACGTGATTCCAAATAGTTAAATTTTTAAATTAAATAAATAATTTTTGTATTAAATATCAAAATTATGTTAGATTTCTGTTCCCAGAGACTATCTAGATATCATAATTTGTATTTACAGAATTGATTGAAGGCTGTTGCAGTTGGCGAAGTTACGCCTTTTGCAATGTTACGTAGCCTATTGATAGATCTGTGATACGTTAATGCTTTTTGCATGTTTTATCCAACTCGAATAAAAAAAATGTTTTTATAATTGCCATCAAAAACTAATTATTTTATAATTCATGTTAAGTACTTTCACATTACAATTATTCCTATAATAGAATTGTACTGAGGTTTTCGCTATTATATTTTTAATTAACTTAAGCGAAATTAACAAGAGCAAAAAAAAAAATTGTTTTGTACAGCGTTAGTAATTTGATATTAAATATAGAGATACTTTGGTACTAAATCTTTTATGGGTTATTGTAATTTTTTCTGAGCTCAGTTGACAGCCTACTGCGTAATGCTAGACGAAATAGTAGTAATGAAATATTTGAAGATTAAGTTTATAGTTTATTTATTAAAACAAGATTAGTCCAAAAAACTAATAAATTTCACAATAAGTATATGGAATTTTATAAGGCAATAGACATGTTTGTATTTATTTGTGTGTACGAAAAATATCAATAGACCTTATTAACGTTAACTCGTAATTTTTTATTAAAATAAATTTCATGATCGCTCCAATCCTTTTTGATCTGTTCAATTAGTATGTGGGTTCAAAGCGCTGTCAATTTCTTTGATGTTTGTAAATGTTTGTTTCTATAAAATATTTGATGTTGAAAATGCTAATAGATTAGTTATACTTTTTTCGTTGCCAATAAAAAGTAAATTTAGTACTAATTTTAATATACGGCTACATGTACTATTATTTTTCGAGAGCCGCCTAGCAAGTTACAGTATCATTAAAATTTTAATGATTATTAAGCATAGGATGACCTGCTGATCTAAGAACGACATTGAATAATGTTTATAAATGTGTGTATTAAGTTTGATTAAATATTATTTTATTTATAGTCAAATGGAATAGCCATTATTTATAAAAAAAATTATTTCCTCTAACAATTTCACTACTTGCAGCACCAAAACCAGTTTAGTTTTACATTTGGTACTGTTTTCTAAATAAATAATAAGAGAAAAAATAATTCTTTGATAAAGTTTGTTATTGTTTGCCTTAAAAAAATGTTGGTTTTAATATACAATTTTCTTGTAATCTTGAAAACTTTACAAGATTGTGACACTACTCCGTTGTTGTCCTATTTTGTTATTGCGGAAACTGTCAGAAATATTACTAAAATTACATAAGTTCCCATTAATCATTTCGACAAAGCTTTTCTTCTGAGTTAGGACAATAGTCGAATGATTGATGATGCTAAGCTGTGAATCTGATGGTACTTTCTATCTGTATTTAAAACCTCTCCTTTCAACGTTATTTTTATTCTAATACGTTTGTACTACGTATTCTTAGAGTTGAGAATATCACCGAAGACCTAAGCACTAGCGCATGTGTAATTTGTTTCCAAAAATTGCAGTCGTTCTGGTTGTGACAATTACTGACCAATTTCGGCGATCAAATCGGTTTTCTGCGAAATAGGTCATTTGTTAAAGGTACATGTAAAAGATTAGAACAATTTGTGTGTAGTTAGGAGAAGTTGTATACTATGAGTCAGATATTAACTTAATGTTGAGTGATACCTAAAATAATATTGCGCTAGTTATATTCATATACACTGGATCACATTGTGCATGTACCTAAAGTCTCGTTAAACTAAAATAGATTCTTTGTTTGACACAAAGTGAGTGTGTTAGCGTTGCAAAATTTTAAGCTTCGCAATTCATTTATGTGCTTAATATTTAGAATAGTAATCGTTAACATTTAAATGTAATAGTTATCACCTTTGTCAGAATTTTGGTAACTGCGGTAATTGCTTATTATGAATACTATGAATGTATAGATTCATTGAATGTAAAAGGTCCCGCTCATTCATCACGTCACGAGCATCAATTATTTATTTTTGTCTTTAGCTATTTCATATATTTATTTAATTGACCATTCACTTATTATACTACACTTCTTTATTCCCCTTAGTGTGTTTTCTTTTATCTTTTATAAAGAAATTATGTCTGTATCTACGTATTTATTTTCCTTTATGTTTATGTTTTCTGTAAAAGTCTTAATAGTATTAACATCAACCAAAAAATAGCTTCTTAAAATTTTAAACTTTATTAGGATTTTCATCATTGTCATTATTAATTGTTGTTAAATCCAAATTGAGTCAACTAAATTTTAGCGAATAAATTACGATCAAGTTGTAGCAGAAATGTGTTTACAAAAGTAATTAAAATTATAATGAATAATGAAAAGAAAGCATAAAAACTTTGTTTTAATAACTAAACTCATTTAACTATTGTTTGGGCCCGAGCTAGAAACGCGATGAACGTCATATGCCTTTGTTTATTTCTGTACAAGTATTTTAACGATTTCTAATTATTTACTACAGACTTAATTTTAATAAATAAATAAAAAAAGTGCTTTTATCTATGGTTTTATAGGTAGCTAACATTTTTGGTGTAATGTCATAAGAAAATTGAAATATATACAGTTGTGACAATGTAAAACCAAATGTAATACTAGTTTTCAATATCAAAAGGACTAAATCTGAAATCAAACATGTCCCTTTTCATCAACATTGTGGTGATAATTTTTGTTGTATTTATTGACCCCTATTGAATGTATAACCATATTATAATAGAAAATGTTTCTTTGTATAGTGCTGTCGTTTGATGAGTTTCGTCTTTTAGTCGGTTTTTAAAAGAAACCGATTCCTGTTTAAAAAGACATTAATGTAAAGATTAAAAAAAAAACAACACAGCAGTCTTCTTCTCTTCGCCCAGTCCTTTCTTTGAAGGGCATTGTAGTTTGTACAATTACTCTTGTAACATCTTTTGCCTCAAGACGAGCACAGTGTAGTGCAGTGTCTATCATTTTAAACCACGGTACATTGTAGTCTTTTTATTCAAATAAATGAAAAACGGATTGTTTTGGCTGTATATTTAGACAAATTATTACCGTCATCAGCAAAACGTTTATTGAATATTTTTTAAATATTTAGCAACAAACATATAGATTGTGTATACCTTCATAAGCATTATTTAAATGATTTATTTAACATTACTTAAAAACACTTTTTTTATTTACTTATCTTGAAGAATAATTAACATCCTTACGTTTATATTCAAATGTTCCCATGCTAATTATTTATATTACTGTGTGAAGACCAAAAATATTTTAAGTGTATACTCAATCTTATCAAGCAACGAACAATGTATGTACACATTTTTCACATATATACATTCCGTAGTTTTACATGTATATCTACATATTGAATGAATACCTTTAAATTAATTAAAATTTCAGCTACGTAATTACTTACTTAACCCACATTATTAAACCTTTTGAAGTGAAGGGGTTTATGTACAATATACAATTAGAAATACCCTTTAGTCATAACATTAAATACCTTTTTGTAATCTGGTTTAGTTAACCAGAAACCACACATAATTAAATTTCAAATACAGTTTAGCACAAAATGTTCATAATCTAACATATATATACGAATATATAAATAAAAATACTACTCATGTTGTTATTTACAGGTCTTTATTGCTGAAAAGTTCGTTATTTTGTTTCCTCCTTAACATATATTGGGATGGAAGAGGGTTTTCATGCGGGAGACGTAGCTATGAACTTGCGTTGACGCAAAATCAGTTATTGATTTAGTACCTTCAGGTATTGATTGAAGAATACACAACAAAAAATATTATTTGATGTCAATTTTATTGCCGAATGAGAGAAAATGGTAATAAAAGAACATTTAATTTTGATAATTTCTGGAAACTAAAAGATACGGAGACGGATACCCGTACCGGAAGAAAAACCTAAAGTTACAGTCTTTACTACATTACGCATTCCTCTAGTTATTTCAGGAACATTGTAATAATTTAAAACCTCGAAATAAAATGGTTTCCTTATTGAAAATAATTAATTAATTTTCATTTATTATTTCAAATAAAATTCATAGTTTTTTATTGCTAAAGTCATGTTATCAACAGTAACATCCCAAATGAATAACGAATACATAAAGTAATTTATTACTTTTTGAGTGAGAAATAGTACGTCTACTACTTCCTAGAAAAATGTATCATTTGGGGAAGTTCACGAATACAAATTTGGTTCGGAATGTAATTTTACTGCCTTGTGTACTGTGAGCTGAACAGTTTCCAAAATGGGACAAAATGGAATTTTTCATTTTCAGTCGCGTGAGTGATACGGTGTACCCGAAAGTTTAACAAAGTTATTCCATTCAGTATTTAAAGCATGGTACAAAGTCAACTAAAATGATTACCAACTTAAATACTTTTAGTTTAGCACAAAATACTCTTGCTTTCTTAAGTTGACAGCAGTAAAAATAACAACGTTGTGATTGCTCTAAATTCATGATATGTATGATAGTTAGGCAGGTTAGAAATAATGTTAGCAGCAACGAAACTCCATAACATGTGGCGGAATAGAACAAGTATTCCATTGCGCTACGGAAAATACTAAAGATTAAAGCGATTAAGTATAGAAGTCTTAATGGGTTAAGATAGTAAAGAAAAAAAGATTGTTTATTTGTTTGTGTGAGCTCTCAAGTAAATAGAGCGTCTTTTCTGTCACCAAGCAGTAGTGTTATGTTATTGAACTTCGGTCAGACGCATGGCAACGAGCTATATAATGTGAACATCCTTATTATTGTTCTTTTTTATTGATAGGCATTAAACTACGATGTAAATATAATACATTACTGGTGGCAGGTCACTGTCGCCGGAAACTGGCTAAGTACCTACTGTTGCTGCCCGCAAACATTACTGTGCAAACATTACTGTGTACCAGTTTAGAAGAAGCTAATGAAATTACTGGGGCAATGAGAATTAATACCTTATGATCAAGGTAAAAAGCAGAATATGGTGCTGTGTATACCATCTTAACCAGAGCCACGTTGTTATGGACGAGCGTATTACCTAACATAAGGTTAACGGCTTGCTCGTCTCGTCGCCTAGTGGAATTAAAAAAAAAAAACTTTTTTGTGACAATAATGAAAAATTTTGTAGCAAAAAAATGCATCATTTTGTATATTTTTGTAAATATATTTTTGTGTTTTGAAATGTTTTAAAGTCAGATTATATGACCTTCCATAACTTAGCTGGTTTTAATCTGAAGCTTAACTTTGCCTGTGTAGAATATGAAATAATAAACGTTCGTTACATGTATATGCCAACGATGTAATCTTTAGAGGGATACTTTTGAAATCTTTAATTCGTTGTTAAAATATATAGAAATTATATTGTACAAATTTTTTATTTGTTTTATAATTTATTTTTATGCATACATTAAGACATAATGCTAAAGAATATTTACAATCTGAAAAGCAGTACAGTTTATCTAGACTGTCGATAGATATCAGGTTTGAATTTATACCACACGTTATCTATTTTCTACTGAAGTGATACGTATACTGATAATAGAGAGGATTGTTACGATGATTATAAACTTAGTTGTGCCCATTGTCCTCATATACAAAATATCTCTGTTAACCTCAATAATTGAATCTAGCGCCTGCTGAAGCCAGAGCGCAGCAAGTTTGCTCGTTACTGCTTTGCGGGAAATATTCTCAAATACAATCTTTTGTTCTTCGCATATAACTATCAACCTTGTTCTTGTGGTTTTGACGCTCTATCTTGTTCTGATAATGTATTTTAACTGAACTTGATAGTTTGACTTTAATGTGGTGGTGAATTTCTTCTAAACAGGTCAGGCATTATATTGACCTAAGCAGTTTAAACTATGTATCGCAATACTATACTATACATCTTTTTACAGTTTGAATTACATTTTATACATTAAGTTTTCTACAGACAAGCTGCAAAAAACATTTACGTTTCAAAAGTGCTTCTATTAGTTGCGATTAGGTATTAAAAAAAAATTATCTACAAAACCTTAGTAATAAGAGTTTATTATAAATATACAACTTTTAAGTCGTTCGTCGTGTCATCAAGGGTACATATTTTTAATAGAATTTCTTTGGTAATAAATTAATTAGTTCAAATTCAATATTATTTAGGCAAGTAGAGGAATACTTAACAAAGAGAAACATGACAGAAGGCCCGTGGCGTTGTGATTTGCATTTAAAATCAGCATGAATCATGGAGGTTAGGGGCTTAATTAAAACCTTACCTCAAAGTAAACTTTTGTTTCTTCTTTCACAGCGCTTTTAATAATAGCCCGTACGAAATCTCTCAGTAAAACCTACTAGCTCTCCTTCGTTTACGTCCATATTGCATGACTGTACAAACATAATAAAGCTTAACGGCAACACATAAAAGTTTATGCGGAAACTGTTGCCTCGGATACAATCATGAAAAACCTTTGACTGGTCGCTCTAGCCTATTTTTATATGGCGGCAATATATTTTTAAATAATAATTAAAAAATACTTGTTTCATTTAAGCATTACAGCGAAAGAAACCGGCTTTGAATATGTATTTCGTTGTTTACATAATACTTAATGTCTCTATTTGTGCAGTGCTTATTTATATGATTGTACCTTTAATATGATATCTATAATGGAATAAAAATTATGCTTAGCTTTTCAGTGTTTGCGGTATTTCCGCCGCTGTAAGTGACAGTTATGCTATGTTATATGTATTTTGTGTCTTTTTATATCTGTATTAACAAAATATTGTACTTTTATTTACCTTAATTAACTAATAAAATATTTTATAATACAAAAAAATTATCACTCTGCGATGATCCAGAGTATTCTTTTTCATACATTTTTCTTAGATACAATTTTTAGACCTCGATGGGTAAAGCAGGGAATGGCTCCGAAGAAAGTATTGATTAAGGTTAATGTCTCAAAAGTTTCTTAATAATTAAGCCATAGAAAATAATATTTTTTGTCGTTATCACGATTTTATTTAATTATTAGTTTTGTTTCCCCCGTTACGCTTTCGTATTTATAAAATCCATAGGAATTTCATAGTCTAATTTAAATAAAGTACACTTCTTCTTAATGATAAATAAATATTCATTATCAATGAAATAATTAACTTGTACCTATCCAAACTTCTTTAATTAGAATCGACGAATCTTTAAATAAGGTATAATGTTTTATTTACGTCTCATTTAAAGTTGAGAATCACATAAATAACAAACATGCCTTCGGAAAGGCTTTGTGTTTTACCAAGTTTATAGCTAATATCAAATTATTCTTTTTATTAAAAATAAATTCAGTTAATGAGACTGTAATTACGGTAGATAATAAATATTCTACTTAGAAGATTTGATGGAGGACAAGTACAAACGTTTAAATGTACATTCTGTTCTGAAAGTACGAAGTTCTCGGCTTACTTGGTATTACCGCAACTGGTTATAGTGTCATTAAAGAAATCTTAGTGTGAGGTCACAGTATTGATAACTAGTTCACCAGAGAATCAGTGGTTCAAAAACGTTATAAGCGTATTATTTTTAATCAGTATTGTTTAATAAAAACCTTTAATACGAAAAATAGAGTAGGTACATATGGATATTATTCTTGAATATATACACAAAGGAGACTTTACAATTATACATTTTTTGACAACAAATTTGTTGACGATTTGGAGGATTCTGTTTTGCTCTTGAAATATGCCGGTGCCACCAAGAGGTTTTTTTTCACGAGATGTTGAAGCTTAGTATTACAAAAATCCACTTTTATATCAGTCATACAGTGATTCTGCAATGAAACTTTAGCTTTGTTTTTTTTGTCATCATTTCAATTTATTCTATTGCGCCATTTCTATTTTAGAACAAAACAATCGTTATTTAAATCAATGGGTAATTTTGTGAAACTCTCTTGGAACTAACTTAGGAACTTTGTTGAAAGCGTTGGAAGTTGTATTTGATAATTCGCCAGGAAGATGTTCTAGAGAAACCCTTTAGATGGAAAGAAATTGAGCCTTTTTTTAGACAAACGTACATTGTACAATGTGCTTGGATTGTCTGGTAATTTTATTTTATTATGAAGAAGTTAACCTTTGACCCAAGATTAATTTAATGTTAAATGACTATGAGATGGAAGATGGCGAATCGTGCTTTCCCAGTGTACTTTAACTTTTATATGACACGTGCCTAAACACAGCAATGCTCTTAAGTCGGCAGATTTATAACTGTTAAATTTTTAAGTTGTCGTAGCCTTCAAAAAATAACCATCGTAAAGAAAAAGAAATAACGAAGATTACATATACATAATTAATAATATATGTTTAAGACAAAACTGTTAAACCAATATTACTGCTATTTTTACGTCAATGCCTAGAAAACTTATCAATATTAGGTAATAAAATTGAATTGTATAAATCTTTTATTAAAGGTAGTAATGTTTTTGATTTTGTATATAAACCACAGAGGTTATTACTCATACGTAAAAAATATATGGAACATTTTTTTCAAAACACTGGATGTATTAATAAAGATTGAATTGCCTATAAGTTGAAATTCAGTGCAATGAAGTAGGTTTTTCTTTGAAAAATTTAGTAAGAAATGCATATAATTACGATTGAAGATATTTCTCCATGATAACTTTCGGATAATGCTTCCGATATTTATTTTGTCTAAAAAAAGATATATATTGACTACAATTTTGGCAAAATCTGTTTATTATTATTAGACTTATTAAATCAAAAAGAAAATATAAATTGATAGAAATAAATGCATATGAACGATTCATTTGAATTTTCAGTATGCCTATAAATTTGAAGCTGTAGTGACATGTAGTGTACAATTAATTATTTTTACGTGAACAGTATCATTTATATTATTTGCAATTTCAATTTATTTTATATTTCAATTACTTTTTAAGAGGCCATATGGTCATATTAAAAATTTTGATTCTTAATCCTTTGGAATTTGAACAAGATAAGACTAGATGCATTATAATACTGAAGAAAAACCGCGATCGATATCCGCCGGAATCAACATTAGTGATATTTTGGTAAAAGAATTTATTATTTTATTTTTTATCCATTTATATAACACCTCATAAAACTACTAACCTTGTTTAATTTATTGTCATAAAACTATTGCTGCATTGAAACTTTCAAAATATATTGGACGGGAGTATGTTCAAAACTAACAATTTTATTTGTACTCCAAAAAATATTACTATTGATTTTATTACGATAATATCTTCCAATACATGTGAAGGCTTCTCATACAGATTACAAATATTCCCAACATCACAAATATTTGTGTAAACAAGAAAATAACACGATCAGCAAACACATTAACGTTTATTTACCACTGAACAGCTGCGATTACTATAAAGACGAGTAAACAAAAAGGACTTTTTCATTAGTTGAATAATAATATTTAATTCAGCAAGATGTACAATCGATAGCGTCAGCACACAGATAAGCAATTAACAATTGTAATCCGCATCGGGCTTTACTATTAATCAATAAGATTTATTACCGAATCCACTTGCTAACGTTTTCAGACGAAGATTTTGCGAATTAACGAACGGGAGCATGTACTTGAATCATTTTTTTTCTTTAAATCGTTGATTTTTATTTCTTGAAACTTTTATGATTTTATTAAAAAGTTTTACTTACCTTCCTTGCATTGATAGAAAATGTACTTGAGACGGTTTTACGGAGCTGAATTCTCATAAACTAACAAAAGGCGGTCTTCGCTTGCTCTGAATTCAGCGTGAGTTAAACGACAAAAAAAATAGAGAAGTTCCCTCATCGAAATACTTGAAGATGAAAGACAGAAAAGCTGCTATAGCAGCCGATTTACTATATAATGATATTAGTTAAGTACGAAAAACACATGTATCATTTGATTGTTTTTAGTTATAATGATTTGTCAGTGATAGGAGTTTTATAAAAGAAAACTACGTGATTAATGGAACATTTAATGTTTGTATTTTACTGCGACTTCGCTAGATAAGGTTTTCATGAGAAGAACATGGCGAGACACAAAAGCTTGCATAAGCAACGCAAAACAGTGCTTCCAACTACCTAAAGTGTTTTCACTGTAGACAGTTTCTAATTTAGTAACAAATGCACACTGATGGTAATCAGTTACCGTAGTCTATAGACGCTTGCAGCACCACAGGCACCACTGCCACGTTGCTAAACCGGGAAGAACCTTATCACGCCCCTTTTTAAAGACTCTATTCTGTACTTCGAGGGAAAACCTCAGCTAGGAACCGGATCGTACTTGACCTTCTAGAGTATAAAAATGAATTCTCTGTCGATGGCGAACGGTGCGATGGTGAACTGTGGCCGTGGGCATCAAATTAAGAAGTTCTTCACAATCCATTCCATTATACAGACGATAGAAGACGTATAAAGTAGCAAAATCGCGCCTGGGGTTCGGGTCTTCAAGACCGTACGTAAGCATGGGATCGTTGACGATTCTCATAGCTCGCTTCTGAACCGACTCGAGAGGACTAAGTTGGTATTTACGAGTAGGTGCCCCCGCCCACAGGTGCGAGCAGTATTCTAGATGGGGCTGCACTTGTGCTTTATAGAATAATAGTCTTTGCCTCGCCGTGAAGTACCATTTCGCTCTTTTGAGGATATCAATCTTTCTTAAAGCTAACCTAACCTTGTCCTCTAAATGACTCTGGTACTGAATGTGTAGAATTTGGTGATGAATGTATTACCGAAAATAGTTTTAAATTGAAAATTTAGATAAAGAATAAAAATTTTACGGAAGCTCTATTGTACTTTGTTTTTGGAAGTATTGCTATTTGTAGAAAATTTCCTTTAAATAGCCAAAGGATTATATACAAAAATTCATGTTATATACAAAACGACAAGGACAATTTCATATCATCCAATACAGATGGAAACGAACAAAAAGATGTGATTGCAAAGACTTTTCTTTGATCTAAAAAATCCTGTTCTGTGCAAACTTGTACACACAAATTAAAAGATTCATCCCTTAGACATTAAGTTGGACGTGAAATAAATTAAATACAATGGTGTCGTCAGGACTTTTAATATCCTTCTTTTCTGTTTTTATTGCAATTACTGAAGGCCTGGAGGCGTACTAACGTAACAATTATATTCAACTTAGTTCTGTACCGGCAGACTGAGAACTCTTTAATTCAAGTATAAATATTGTAAAAATATAAACTGTATATTATTAAGAACTAGAAATATAAAGTATTTCGTTTATTATTATTAACAATAGTGATTTTTACTTCTCGATACCTTTTCTACTTCAGACTAAATAATAAGGACATGGAAAAGTATTTGTATGCTAGTTATGTTGTCATAAGAGAAAGGCCAACAATGAACAAAGAAAACACTTACTGATAAACTGAAAGATAAATCTGTTACACTCGGATAATAGATCCATTAATCCTATGTGTTTTAAAACTAGTCATAAGGACCCATTGTATAAGATTAGTATATAAGAGGTTTATATTACCAAATATAAGCAGTTCTCTAGTTACATAATCATAAGAGGAAGGCCAACAATGAACAAAGGAAACACTTACTGATAAACTAAAATATAAATCTGTTACACTCGATAACAGATCCATTAATCACATGTTATTGATAAACTAGCCATAAGGACCTATTGTATAAGCTCAGTATATAAGAGCTTGTATTACTAAATAAAATCAGTTCTCTTTCAGTTTTTATTAACTTAACATCATGACTTGGGACAGTAGTCCCAAGCATGTAGTTTTTTAAAAACCTTTCCTCTTAATGACTCAAGCTAACTAGCTCAAAGCATTTTTTCTTTCTTGTTATTACATTAATAACAAAACTTCAGCACCTAATTACAAAGTAATTAGAAAGCAAGTATTTATTTATTCAAATGTTATGATATTTCTATAAATTATTCTAACTTTGTATAATAATTAACAAGATAAGAGGAAATATTCTTTTATAACAATTTGAAGTTTAATTAGATTATGCCTAGTAGTCGACTAAAAAATATGTGATGATAATTATTTAAGGATATTAATTTCTCAGAATTTTAACTAAAAAAGATACAAATACCATTTTTTTACTGAAATTTTACTTATTTCGAAATACATACTCCGTTTTTATTTAAAACAGCATCATGTATATTAATATTAAAAATGTATGTATAATATTATTTTTAATGTTTAAAATGTATAATATCTTAATTAAACAATTTTTGAACATTTAGTCTTTTTTTAATAATGTTTAACCATATGCAGTCATTAGTTTGGATATCCAACCGTTGCCAAATAAACCAAATCAAATCATTGATTCGGGTTGAAAAGGTTCAATAACTTTGTCATCAAATTTACGATTTCTGTTCTAGAAGTTTTATCACCTTTCTGCTGTGATAGAGATGGTTGCCAATCTCGTCGTCCAAAAAATTCCTTCGTTTTGAAGTTCATTCCTTAGACGGATGCCGAAGACTTTTATTCCGTGCTAGTCTAGCGGTAAGGGTTCATCCCTGCATCGGAATTTTCCGAAATGGTTAAAGCTAGAGTTGAAGAGACAAGAGTCTTCAAGTTTCTATAATGCTCTAAAAGTTTACGTTCGAGAAATATATTTTGATAAATTCGTTTAAAATTTTCTTTTAGCAAATTCTTATTTGTTAAATAAAAAATATTTCGATGTAAAGAAAGACAAACAGGGAATAATTTTTTAAAATATGTCTATTGATTACGCTCATACACAGTATTTCAGAAATGTAAATATTTTAAATTTATTGAACAAGTGGTACTGTCAAAATCAGAGAAACGTATCAGAAAGTACTAATAGTTATATTTATTATTGAAATGTATAAGATATATCTTTGTAATGAGTAGAACAATAGTAACATGACCTATATGTAAGTTCATTGTATGGCGAGTGTTATAATCGATCAAAACTTGCTGACCTGATGCTGGTGAAGGATAAACGAATATGTCTTTTCAATTAATGAAAATTATACAGGCTTATAAGGAAATACTATTTTTAGAATCTTCTTTATAAATGGCCTTTAACATTGTCCAAAAGTACTACATAACAGTATTTTTGGTCCTAAAAGGAAGTATTAGTGAAGAACTGTAGATTATTTTTACAATAAAATCACAGGTTTTTAATATTAGTTCCATGATCTGTAGATTAGAAATAAGAAATAATTATCATTATATACTTTATATAACATATCAAACACCGATTACACAGGAGTCTATCTTAAATCTTATAAAACGAAAGTATTTTCGATTAATTAGTGTATGCGACGTGAATCTGAAAATGCATTAACAAACTTTTACCACACATGCTCCAACTCCTGCATCCAATCGCACCTCCCTCACTGTAACACGATTAACTCATATTATAACTAATAACTCAATTATATCACGTTATAACTAAAATGTTGTGATGAACTAAAAGCCTTTACTATGTCTGTATGACACAATTTTTAAGTAATAATGAAGTTAAAATAATGTGTAAATGTGTACAGGTCCAGGGTGGACTGAAGATCTAATGAAAATCCCAGAAAGCTACTGGGTGACTATCTTAAAGGGAGACCCATCATTGGATGTCTATTACCTTAACGATGATGATGGTATATGTTTCCGTGAAAGGTTTTTTTAAATATCTTGCTGTAACCCCTGTGAACAGTAATTCATCATGTAATCTCTTATACAATCATGTTGGTTCATCCAATTTTCATTACCATTCATTTCAGATAAAAAGAGTAAAATAACGTATGATTTATCAGAACCGCACTAGTCAGTAAATTTACAGAGAAATATTGTATTTTCAATATGATTTTTACCAGAATATTACTCATAACCACGACTGAGTTGTTTAATATTTGTTTATTCCGTTAGTGGTTTCCGCGAATTGCTCTTGTTGAGGTTAAATAGTTTAATAATTTATCTAGCAGTTTAGTGTTCTTGTTTTTCTATTTGCCCAGCATTGGAGACGCAAGAAAATCTTCTCCGCTGTTTTATCTCTGTTAGGTTACAAATAGTGGATAGAAAGGGATTAATTTACAGAGAAGAACGACCTTTTTCGTTGAAGGTTATCAATTCAATGCAAATACTTTTCACACGATGATCGCACATGTATTTTTCGGATAGGTACTATTTTGGAAATTACAAATTGTTTTAATAATTACTATATAGTTTGCCTGCGATGTTTGTAACTTTTAAACTTAAAAAAAATGAGAATTTAACACAATTTCTTAAAATCATAAAGTCATGTCAGACAAGACTAAGGTGGTGATTAGATTACTTGTTATAATAGAAAACAAGAAAAGATGACCTTATGCCTTTGCCTTAATATAAGATGGTAAATTTAGTTAGGAGTGAGGAGGCTCGGAGGCCACTCATCCTAAATATCGTTACCAAACAGACATCTTTTTTGTTACAGATTGTATATGTAGAAAGGTTTGCCCCTACTAAGACAACTTAGTAACTTAGATTAATGGCAAAATGTGAATAGAATTAAAGTTTTCTAAATAGTTGGTATTTATGACAAAACGTTATATAGCGCTGTAACTATTGAAATTACTGGGGTAACGGTACATAGCACCTTAAGTATAAAACAACGAGCATAACATGGTGATAGGTATGTTTATAGAATTAATAATCTTACTTTTTGTGGCGTGGTGGTAGTATAACTTATTGTAACGAATTATAATAATTCATTATGATAAATTAATTATTTTATAGTAATGTCGTATAATGGAAGACATTA
>DWLS01002781.1:0-17256 GCA_018246255.1 Pachliopta kotzebuea | reverse complement strand
GAGCTCAGGGTCCGATGAAGCTTTCACGGCCATAATGGTGGCCGAAAGCATCGACATCACCCGAAAAAAAAAAAAAAAGCGAGACTGTGTTGCCGACTTGAAATATGATTTGGTACGATTTTTTCTAGACGTGCTATTCAGATCGAAATTCTTGATCCACCAATGTTGTACAAATATATATATAATATAAAATATTTTTACATTAAATCTAATAATTTTCATCTGTACAGAAATATACTTTCAAGAGCTTCACTGGAGTCCAAAAATTAAAGTGTCCCAAAAAATCTAAGGAACTGTTCGTAAATTAAATAAAGCAAGTTTCATCTATTTATTTATTTTAGTTAAAAAAAATTGCATGGAAAGGAATCTACACAATTCAATTTAGCAAGTATTTTTAATTACACCACAACACGTTTTAGATAAATGTACTTTAAAAAAACAACTAAAAAAAATAAGACATGGTTCGTTTGTAGAGTTATTAGTATTCTTCACCAAATATTCGTAAGAGTTGTTAGAGACTTTTCTTGATTATTAATGGGAGGTGTTTTACAATAAGCCTTAGAAGATTCTTTATCGTTTGCATCGATCACACTTGTTCTATCGTTTTACATCTCGGTAAGCATGTACCTATACATCTTATTACCACTCTTGACGGAGACGGGACTGGAAAAAGAAGCAATAACAAATTACTGTGCTCTTTTTGTTTGGAGCGAAATCAACAACAAACAACAAATTAATACAATTTATTAACGCGCTTTTGTAAAATAATTCCTACCGCGAGTTACGTCGAGCGAACGGGCGGCAGGGTTTTTAAAAACTAATGCATGGGACTACAGTCCCCAGTCATGATGTTAAGTTAATAAAAACTGAGAGAGAACTGATTTTATTTAGTAATACAAGCTTCCTATATACTAATCTTATTCAATGGGTCCTTATGGCTAGTTTATCAACTATATGTGAATAGTGAATCCGTTATCCGAGTATAACGGATTCCTTTTTCATTTTATCAGTAATTGTTTTCTTTGTTCATTGTCGGTCTTTCTCTTATGACAATGTAACTCGCGATATAAAATTTTAGTAACAATTGCAACATACCTCCATATTTCGGATTGAACACTATTGTGTCATTATTTCCTTTGGAAGAAGCTGAAAATAAAAATTTGTTTTTTTATTCATATAACAATTGGCGAAAGGCGGCGACAGGGTTCCTATTTTCATTACTTTACGGCCTCTCGAAATTTATCAAGCATGTAACCGAGAGATAACAAATGGCTAGAGATCCCATGTTATTGTGACTCGTACAGAAACCAGTTATTCTTTTCAAGATTTTAGTACCAATGCCATGAAAGTGGCTAATGCGTTTCGCACTTTTTATACAGATTAACCTTGGAACTGCCGTTTTACTTAATGTAAGAGTTTTTAACTTAGTTTTCTCATGTTTGTTAACAAAGTGGATACCGGAATGATTTTATTGTAGAACTTTACGTTCATTATCAAGTTACATATTTAAAGAATACAGTATTTTATATATAGTTTTTGTTTTATTAAAATAATATTACCTCAGAGTTTATGTTAAAAATAAATAATGTATAAATTTTAACAGAGGGGACTTTTGAGCCTTTTAGTATGTTCTCAATAGTTGCATCGTCAATACTTTGTAGTTCCCTAACTATACAATTTTTCGTTTGCATCCTGAATCTTAAGAATATACACGTTTTAACAGAGAGAAAAATAGAAATTATATTAAACAAAAACCAAAAGTGTTGTCACTCATTATCCTGACCATGTCTATTATCATATGTCATGTAGCTATCCGGTGTTGCAGGTTTTAGTGGAAGTTCCTCTTTTATATATATACATGTACATGTTTAAATGTATATCTATTTATATAGATAAATTCCGTCATAGGTAATATAATAGCCAAGAGTTTCATGTTAAAATTAAACTGTTCTTAATTTATTGTCGAAGTTTCTGTACCTGCAAGCTATGAAGTGACCACACTGGATGATTTTTAAGAGAGAAAATTTTTATACTCGTGCAATATTTATTCAATTGTTCTCCTTCCTGTTTCATTTTTGTGGTTTTGAATGTTAAAGATAAATCATTTTACCAGAAACAGCGATATTTGAACTCATAAGGCGACGAAGGAATTAGATCGGTAAGTTGTTTCATACCTAAATTATTATTTTTTAATAAGTTATTACTGAACTGATCTGAATAGATTGTACATAACTGAATACATCTGAATAATAAACATAAATATACGATGGATTAAAAAGCATGGATGTATCGTTGTTAATATTTCATATAAGTAGTATGTATATTCATTTGCGAGGATCGAACCCGGTACTTTGTTTATTCAACTGGTGAATTCGAAAAAAAGTGGCTAGGTAAAGATTAGCACAGTAGCAAAATAGAAAGTTATTTAGACAAATGTAAGTACTTGAGCTAACGCGAGCTGCGGGGGTAGAGGGTTCGCGTCCCGCTCCCTCGCTTAATAAGTGCCCGCGAGTTCCTTGACCCGTAGGTTATCGAGTATCAGTTGGTTTTAGACTACGAAATTAATTGTAAGGTTTTTTTATGAAATTATCGTTTCAATTAGCTGTACTAACATAATTTCATTTTTTTTAATCAGAATGGATTTTTTTCCGTGCCATCATCAAAGGTGTCATTAGTACTATTACCTGTCTTCGTTTTCGGAGCGGTCTCCAACACCCTTTGTTTACTTGTGTAACATTAATCTATTCGATACTTGTATTCAAGAAAACATTAAACTTTATTATATATATGTGAAGTTAGTCATACATATATTCTTTCAAATAGAAACCTTACGAAATTGTCACAAAGTTTATTATTAACATAATCAGCGTAGGCAAGGCATGCGAAACTAGAGTCGAGTAGAAGTAGCATAGTTTCGTTTAATCTATACCGCCGCCGCGATATCGACTCACTCAAATTTTTCCTCTCAGTCCCGGCGCCTTGATATCGCGTTCAAAAACTTTATTCATTTTTACTAACAGCGGACGATCTCGAATTAGCTTTTTTTCTATATATGAATGAAAGGGATAAAACGATGATAGCCGTGAAAAGAGATATATCTGAAAACTTCTATCTATGTTTGTATAGCAAAATTAGTTCTTCCATGAATCTTGTTTGATGTGCATATATGATTCTTATAACTTTGATTCCAAGTTCATAATACTTTCCCAAAAAAAAAATGCGCCATCTAATGTCAAATAGCGAAATTTGTTCGGCCCTGATTATAACACGGGTTTCGTCAATGTGTGTACAGAACTGCTTGTAGCAAATTTAACCTCTAAGCTATACATGGACTTTAGCAAATGATCGTACGTGGAAACCATGGGGAATACTTTCGAAGAGGTCCTACCGAAGGTCTCCAGGAACAAGCGGACAGAATTGCCTTGGTGGTTCGAACTGCTCTTTTTCCTCGAGCCAGACGTTTTGCGGAAGAAGCGTGCTGAGACCCAGAGTTAGATACTGTTCTGTAAGAGGCAAGAGCGCGAAACCTCAGAGGACGAGATCTATCGTGTGACGCATGGCACGGAGATCAGGTATGAGGACGTCGCTCTCGTCCAGAGTCGAAAGGTGCTTGACAGAAAAGGATCAGCCAGGACCTTGTCTCAGGTTTTCTTCGCGGACGATAATTCCAGGGAGGATAATGCGGACCACTGTCTGTAAGAGTAAAAGCCGAAGAGTTCAATGAGGGGGGACATGGTGAAACATGCGACCCCTCTTTCGCGATGGAGGAACTCCGATAGTCCGTGTCAATCTTGAATCTGAACAAGGCTTCTGGTGCGAACGGCTTCACTGCTGACATCTGCCAACCTGTTTTTTGCGCTTTGCAACCGGTGTCAAGCCGCAAAGGAGTACCGACTAGGAAGTCTTGTCACAGAAGGCTGTCCATCACATACGAGCTCGGGTGAGAAATCCATATTGTCGATCACTGAGAATCTCGTGATGCTCTAGGTATGTCATGAGGCGCAAATGCAAAATACGTTTCATAACCTTGCACATTATGGAAGTAATTGAGATGGGCCTGTCATTAGAGGGGTCTGAACGACTACCTTTTTTGGGCACAGGATGCACGTTTGCAAGCTTCCAGGAATTGAGTACCAGGCCAGTCCGCAGCGAGAGTGGACACAAGCGCGTCAAAACAGGAGGCAACTCAGGTGCATATGTTTTAAGTACTACGGCCTGTAAACCGTCTGGTCCACTAGCTCTATTCTCGTCTATACGACGCAAGGTTTTTAAAACCGCTTTTTGTATGATAGAATCTCTGGCATAGAGATGTCGCATGCGGTAATGGGTGGAGTGGTATTTTCAGCGTCTAGACGAGAATTGGAGGCGAAAAGAGAAACAAACAAATTCGCTTTCTCCTTTGCTGCGTGTGCCAAAGATCCACCAGGATTAACCAGGGGAGGCATGGAAGGCTGACCGAAATTCGTTTAAACCGACTTAGCAAGCGACCAGAAAGCACGACTGCCGCATGGGAGGGCAGTGAGCTTGACGCTAAAGTGCCGGATTCAGTCGTTACGGGCCCTCCTCAACACCTTTTTGTGTATGGCCTGACGGCTTAGTTAAAGGCTTTTTTCCTAGATCTTATACTCGGGGATTTTGGTTACGAACATCAACCCTGGAGAGGTAGGCTGTGTTAGTGCTTTTCAGCACGCACACATTTTGTATTATACCACGGGCGAGCTTCGCCACCAACAGGTACGTCAGCGAAAGGGATAAAGTATAAATATATAGGTAATAACATTCGCGCATCTCGACGATTCTTAGGAAGAAAAGCAGATCTGCCGCCATGGGTAAGATGCAAAGAAGTGCCGCATCTCGTCTCAATCTGCTGACTTGTATCGCCAAATTCGTCTGATTCCATGTACGTCGTATTCGGGAAGAGAATAAGACGATACTGATTTCTCCAGACAATGATCAGAGGTACCTTAGGGAGAACTAACGCAAACATCGTATCTGTCTGGATCTGTGGTCAACAGTAGGTCAAGGCAGTTGGCTGAATGACTATCCACATAAAGCACCCTAGTCGATGATTTACCAGCTGGGTGAGATTTAGCGTAAGTGAAAACTTTCGCGCCTTTCTCCCTGTATGGTCTGTTTTCTGGTATGTGAACAGTCATTCTTGGGGACTTGCATTAAAGTAAAGCTTCCTTCAAGTGTAGATACACTACAGTAAACATATAGTTAACGTCACCCACGTTTTTTTAAATATTAAAAATAGATATCGAGTAGTTTCAGATACAAAAAGTGCATAAATGTTTCAGCAAGAGTGTTGTTCAAAAGTGTTTATAACCAGAAACTTTGAGCTCCGGTATTATTTGCAGGATATCAAAATCACAGTTACGCCTGTGACGGCGGACTAAAACTTAAACTAGTGAGAAGTTAAAGCAGTGACTTTTTGATAACCGTTCAAATTCAAAACATCTTTTTTTTGCAAATACAGTGCTACTTATCATTATAAATATTGTAAAAGTAATATTTGTCATGGGTTTAGTTATAATTACTAGTGCTTATTTCGAACAGCGCCATCTCTTGTCTTGGTTATTAATCAAAGTGCGGCTTTGCTTCGATACAATTAAGTGATCTACGTTATTTGGTCGATGAGCTTGTTTGGCTGTAATAGTAGCGACATTTGTTGTTAATATTAGGTCAACTGGTTTTTGCGATTCTGGGTTGAAAAGACTGATAATTTGTTACATTGCATGACAAAGCATCCAGCGTAATAAAACGCGTGCTGCTGCAAATTGTTCCTGCTTGTTGGCAAGTAGCATTCGTGACATTATTCGCGAAGAGCTACAGAATTCTTTTACACATAAATTCACCCCGAAGTTGAGTGAGATTCGTGATTCCGTAACATTTATTGAAGCATCCATTTCCTTCTTCAACGACGAGTTAGAGAAAATTAAAGCTGACCATGTTAAACAGTCAGTCGTCATTGCAGATTTAAAAAAAAGGACCAAGAATCATTAAATATAGCATACCAATCACTATCTATTAAGTTCCCCCAAATGGATCAGCGCACTCGCTTGACAAACATTGAAATTCAATGTCTACCCGAGAATAAGCAGGAGAACTTAGTTAATATAGTTCAGCAATTGGGAAAAACATAAAACGTGCTGTTTCTGATACTAGCATTCACTACTGTTCAAAAATTGCTAAGAAAAACTTAACCAGCCCGAGTCCGCGCTCTATTTTAGTGAAATTTAATAGCCCACGCCTCCGTGACGAATTCATTGCAGCGACGAGCCGATTCAATAAAAATAATAAGGATGACAAATTAAATATCTGTCATTGGGCATTGGCGGCGAGAGAAAAGAAGCCATTTACGTTACCGAACGCTTGTCTTCAGAAAACAAATCGCTTCATGCTGCAACTCGCTCTAAGGCCAAAGAACTGAAGTATAGATTTGTGTGAGTTCGTGATAGTAAGATCTTTATCGAAGAAACGAGACATCAAACTATATTCACGTCAAGACCGCAGATATGCTGAATTGATTGTCATAGAAGCGCTATGTTTGTTGTAACTTACTAGGAGGCATGTATAATATTAGTTTCTATTGCCAAAATGTCAGAGGTTTGAGGACGAAAACGAGAGATCTATTTAATAACATTGTTTGCAGAAATTTTGATGTTCTAGTTTTTACTGAAACTTGCGCATTTTCGACAACGAACTGTTTGATGACAGATATATTACATACAGAAGAGACCGTGAGACTCGCGAGTTTCATAGAAGAAAAGGTGGCGGAGGTGTATTAATGGCGGTTTCCAAGCGGTTAATATCTACTCGGTTATATAACATTGAATCCTATTGCGAAGATGTCTGGATTAAGTTAGAGATGCGTGATCAGTGCAACTAAGTTGGATATTTGTACATATGCGGAGTATACATACCCCCGCCAATACAATACCGTATACTAGAACATTTTATTAATAAGACTAACCGCTTACTAGCTAATCACAGTAGTAAAACCATTATGATCGGTGACTTCAACCTGTACAACTTAATGTGGAATATAACTACTACTCTTGGCCTGGCACCTCAATCCTAAAATAGCCAATTGAATAACTTGCTGATCGATTTTATGTCATTAAATCAGCTTAGTCAATATAATACGAATCTAAATAGCAAAAACGGAATTTCAGATTTAATTCTTTCGACCTTCGTTCCGTCTAAGATAGGTGGTGTATCCACCCGTCCTTTAACTAAATAGATCTTTATCACCCACCTTAAGAAATTGCCATTACGTTGGATTGTATAGTTAGTCTGTCACCAAAGTGTGATTTTAAATATTACTTTCATAATGCCGATTACAAGGCAATACGAGGTGAGCTGAGAGACGTAGTGTGGGAAGAGGAAATGGCAAAGTGTACCGACGTTAACAGTATTATAGAAAATTTTTACAGTCAAGTCAAGCTTTTAATATTAAAACATGTGCGGAAGTCCAGACCTGCTAATAAAAATTACCGAATATGGTTCACTAAAGTCTTAATTAAAGCTCTGAAAGAAAAATACAGGCCTAGATCGAAATTTCGCAAAAATAAAAATCATTGCGACGAATTAATTTTTAAGCTTCTTAAAGAGAGATGTGTTAGACTACGCGACCTGAATTATACTACGTATTTGAAACGGCTTGAATCATCATTGGTTTCAAATCCAAACTTTATATGGTCTTACATAAAAAAGGTTAGTTCCTGTCCTGCACAAAAAACATCCGATACAACCGTTGCATCTCAAGGTTAGGAACTTTGTAACGTTTTCGTTAATCATTTCCGTTCTGTCTACAATGTCAACCATAACTTTGTTCCTTGCTTGTCTCAAGTGCCATCATTCACAAATTATCTCACAAAAATTAGTATTATGAAAAGTCAAGTTTACAATGTGTTAAAAAGACTTGATGCTACAAAAGCAGCTGGCTCTGATGGAATTCCAGCTATTTTCGTTATTAATTGTGCGAATAAGTTGGCGACTGCCCTCACAATAATCTGGCTGGTACATTTCCCTCAATTCGGAAAGAAGCTCTTATTCTACAATTATTTAAGAGTGGAGACTCCATTTTAGTGAAAAATTATAGACCTATCAGTGGGTCAAACGAAGGCTCAAACACTTAATTTTTTATATACAGCTGCTATGGACATAAATACATGTGCAGATATACACATATACACAAGGAACTAGTGTAGTGTGTCCCGAATATGAAGTCTCTACGCTAATCGATAAATTTCTTTGTTTGGAATCTTCTAATATATCCGAGCAAGAAGTTAGAATATAACTGTAATCTATGTATAATATAACAAGATACAAAACCACACAACAACAACGATCCAAGAAAGTGACAGAATCTGAAAATTGATCTACGTCATTGTTCAAATTGTTCGTACTTTATCGGTTAGTGTATAGTAGTTAGTGTACTTAATAAATTTTTGCGTTATAAAAAAATTATGTATTAGTAGTTAATTATCTAGAACTACATATTCATAATAAAGTGTAATTATTCACCTGCGTTCGATGCGTAGAGTAAGTAGACAACAAAAAGTAACAAGAGACAAGCTTAGCCATGGTGGAAATACCTTAAGCGTCTGCAGAAAATTTAACTTGTTCGCGGTCTTATATAGAGAGTTTATAACAACCATACACAACGTAAGACATACAGCCAGACGAAACATCTGTGTCAAAGCAAATAATCTGCAGTTTCAACATTTCAGAAACGTAAAGAGTATTTTTACTGCCTTGTCCTTGACATAATTAATACTTTACTTTAACATTAATCCGCTAAATATTAATATTATGCAAGTCAAAATAGTAACTATTTGTAATGGATTTACGTCAGAGAAAAGAATTAATTATATCAAGAATAATCTATACAGTAAAAGTGTGTCCTTTCATTATTCGAAATGTTCAAACTGTAAAATGTTTACATTGACACAGATGCTTCGTCTGCGTGTATTTTACTTACAATGTGTATGGTTGTTATCAACTGACTATATAAGACCTCGAACAAGTTTGACTTTCATCAGATCCTTTAGGTCTTTCCACCATGGCTAAGCTTTTCTCGTTACTTATTTTTGCCTATCTACTCTACGCAACGAATGCAGGTGAATAATTACTTTTTACTATGAATACGTAGTTATAGATAAATTTACTACTAATACGTATAATGTGAATTTTCTTCCACATAAATATCGGTGAAAATACTTTATTTACCAAATCATGCATAACAATTTCTTTTCTTTTGTAGTATACTTGCCCCCGGTATCTGGAAAGGTCGGTGAGGTAAAAGCTTCTGGTTTATCAGAGCCTACTGTAGCTTATCATAATGCATCATATACTTCCACACCCACTTCACCATCACTTTATACGACATTGTTTTGGTTAATGATTATTTTAAATTTTGTCATTAAAACTGAAACGAAAAATGTATTTTTGTATCAGGAAAGGATAAAGAATAAAATAATTAGTGCTTAATTTTTAGAGGGGACACTGATTTCTGTAATACAAGTTGAAATCTAGTACAGAAGTAAGAGACTCCAAATATTATTGTGTAATCCTTTTTTTAATAAACAAAAACTATTTAAAAAGACTGCGCCTAATGCTAAGTGATATTCGTCTGTTATTAATTAGAAAATCTTTTTTAAATTCAGATTTCTGTTGTTTTTATCCTAAGAGGCGAAGAGATAAGCAAGACCTTTACCTGATGGTTCGTGATTCGCTTAAGCGTAACAACGTGGCGCTAGTTAAAATAGTATACACAGCACTACTTTGCGCTCGACGACTTGAGACAAAAGCGGTTAAGTCTCGTTACTCCATTAATTTCACTAGCCTACAGCACTATTCAAACCGTAACGCAGTAACGTTTGCACAATACTAGACGGCGATAGAAATAGGTAAAAGTAGGTAGATAAAAATAGGGCGTTGAAGGGCGGACTGCGAGTCGCTAAGTACGGCACATGACTGCGCCGATTCGCTGGCCGCGTACTCCGTCGCTTCCACAAATGCCAGTAGCTCTGCGTGGAATACAGTGCAGAAGTTGCCCAGCCTGACTTTCTTGGTATGTAACTCTGCAACGCCCCGCATAATGTCTTCATCCTTCTCCATCTTGACGTTGATGTGGCTGCCGTCGGTGTAAACAGCAGAGTCGACAGCCGAGGTGGCAAGCTGAACCTCTTCCACACCTGCACCTAGTCAGGAAAACTCCACACTAACTTGTTCAGCCTGGTGTAGTAGGTACTAGGGCCGTATGCAACGACGCGGTCCAGTGCGATCGCATTTGTTTGCGCAAATCCACGCCAAACCGCATCGAACTGCTTTCAGACCAACAGCTTCTTAGCCACCGGTGTCTACACACTCGACACTTATATAGTAATCGGCCACGTTTATTCTCCTATGAACTCTGAGTTCAAACTCCAAGATTGTGAACGTTTTTGCTCCCCGCAAGCGTGGTTGTCGGCAAGAGCCGCATGTCCCCTTCACGTGACATTCATGGTCTTTTGCTCAGAGAACAACATCACGACATCGCCGGCCTGGCATGTGTCTCTCTTTGTCCACTTCCCCCAGAAGCGGATTTAGGAGGAAAGTTCAGAACGTTGGGCCGACTCTGGATCCCTGCACGCACCCCTTAGTAGTTTCTCTGGCAGACTCCACCCCCGCGTATATCACGAGCACCTTGCGATCGCTAAAATAACTGTTGACAACGGGCTGCTAGTTTACGGTGCAGTGAGTTACGGACAATTTGCATCGTATAGCAGGCCACCAGGCGTTATCGAAGGCTCCGTCTATGTTCAACGCTACCAACACATTGAACTCCCTTCTCCTTCACCCGTGCTCGTATGTTTTGGACCATGTCACAGCTCTGTGAAAAGACTCCCTAGTCTTCGGTACTTCTTTGCGGTATAAATCCGTATTGGTGGCGACCGATATACGGATGCAGTGTACCATCGAATCTTCCGGACCAACTTCTTCTCAAGGACCTTGCTCATTACGGGCAAGAGTCTTATTGGTCGGTAGGATTTCGAGTTCATGTAGTAGTACTTACCTAGCTTCTGCAACGTAACGACCACTGCCTTCTTTAAAATTCTGGGGAAGTCGGACATGGCGAGACACCCGTTGGAAAGCGCAAAAATTAGGTTGGTAGATGTGAACAGTGAGGCCGTTTGCACCAGAAGCCTTCAGATTGAAGGTTGACACGGACTATCGGAGTTATTCCATCATAAAATGGGGGTCGAATGTTTCACCATGCCCCCTCTCATCGATCCTCCTCTAACAAGAAAACCTCCGCCAATGTCCTTGCTGATCCTTCTGTGTCCAGCACCTTCCGACCCTTGATGAGAGCGACGTCCTCATGCCTGATCCCCGTGCGTTGCATAACACGGTAGATTTCGTCCCACGTGGTTTCGCGCTCTTGCCTCTTACAGAACAGCTTTCAATTTTAAGTCTGAGCACGCTTCTTCCTCAAGACGTCTGCTTTGAGGAGAACGAGCAGTTCAAACCTGAAAGGCAATTCTGACCGCTCCTTCTTGGAGACGTTTGACAGGACCTCTTCGCAAGTGTTCTTCACGGTTTTCACGTACCTGTCGACGATGCTATCTAACGCCCCCTTTTCGGTGATGTTATGCACCTCGGTCAGAGTGTCCTTCGCAACTCGCCCTGGTTCGTTATGTAAGTAGTGTACTTCCGTGCGGAACTCGTTAATGTTCGTGCCGATAGACTTTACAAGTTTCACGTCAAACAGAATTGCCCTGTGATCTTACGAGGATATACCATCCGCTACACGCCAAGCTTTCTCTCGATCAAGCAAAGTGGTCGAGCAAGCAATTACATCGACACAACTGAAATAGTGTATACCACCCCGATAGGTGTCAAACGTGGTCCCAGACCGCAGGGTCAGCAAGTTCATCCTCAGTTTGTCGAGCGCGATTGCAACAGTAGTCCCTCTCTGATCAGCAGATTGGCTGCCTCACTAGGTGTCATGAGCTGATACATAGTAACAATTTAGAAAAAGAGATATTCATCTGTTATAAATTTTGTTCCGCAAGTTATGAGCAACACGCTACTTTGTTTACAATAAAGAATTTTCAGCGGCATAAACTAAAAGTAATAGACTATAACAGCAAACGGTGGCGCACTATGCTTTGTAACATCAGACAAAATATTATACGAATACAAAAATTTCGACTTAATGCGACTAAAATCTTGAAAAGAATAACTGGTTTCTGTACGAGTCACAATTACATGGGATCTCTAGCCATTTGTTATCTCTCGGTTACATGCTTGATAAATTTCGAGAGGCAGTAATGATAATTGGAACCATGTCGCTGCCATTCGTCAATTGTTTTATGACTAATAAAAGTAATTTTTGTTTTCAGCTCCTTCCAAAAGAAATAAAGGCACAATAGTGTTCAATCCGAAATATGGCGGTATGTTGCAATTTTTACTAAAATTTTATAGCTCGGTAGGAATTATTTTAAAAAGGCGCGTTAATAAATTGTGTTATTAATTTCACTCCAAACAATAAGAACACAGTAATTTGTTATTGCTTCTTTTTTCCAGTCCCATCTCCGTCAAGAGCGGTAATTAGATGTATAGATTCATGCTTACCGAGATGTAAAACGATAGAACAAGTATGTCCCCCGGCGAGTGATTGTTACGTTGTTTGCCAATGCCGTGTGATCGATGCAGACGATAAAGAATCTTCTAAGGCTTATTGTAAAACACCTCCCATTCATAATCAAGAAATATTTTATTAGGAATACTAATAACTCTTCAATCGGACCATATCTTTTTTTTCTACTTGTTTTCTTTTTAAATTTTATTTAAAATCTGTTATTCATCTAAAATCTGTTGTGCTGTAATTGAAAATATCTCATAAATTGAATTATGTATAATCCTTTTCAGGCAATTTTTTGTTAATTAAAATAAATATTTGAAATTTGCTTTATTTAATTTACAAAGAGTTCCTTAATATTTTTGAATACGTCGTGACCATTTTTTACAAAGAGCAATTTTCTTTGTAATGAAGGGAGTGAGAAACTGTTCTCTATCACGCATTACAATCTAGAAAGAATTATTTTTAATCATCGACTCTAAAGTAGCTCTTAATTATATTTCAATAGAGATGGAAATTGTTCGATTCAATGTAAAAATATTTTATATTATATATTTATATATATATTCAATATCGGGAAGGCAAACAAGAGCTCAGTACTGTATCACTTGTCTCTCTCTGGCGAAGGTGACTATATCGAAAAATGATTTAAGGACAATAATAATAAAAAAACTTTTTCTTCTGACATCAGCAGATAATTGCTTGCGATGGATTTTTATCGAAGATGCTAATAATAAACTTGCTCCTTGCGGCACTATACATTCCCTGTTTTTGCTAGCTTTTCACACTCGAGTCATATAGGTAGCTACTTACCTGCTGGTCCTTGTGGGACACGGCATGCAGCTAGATCGAGATAAAATTAGGATAAGCTACCTATTGTGGTATATGTAATTATTTGGTAAGAAAAGTTTAATTCTAAATCGGATATTACTAAATAAAACAGTATTGTGAAGTTTCTGCCGCAAACCCAACTTATATTACATTGACTATAATTTTGCATTATGAGTTATACGTAAATTGAGATATGAATTCGTTAACGCCTTCACCAATTGAATATCATATGTATCTTCAAATGTAGATTGAGGAAGATGTGGTGGTTCTAATAATGTATGTAATTTGCTATAAGATTTTTGGATAACAAACAGGATAATTTTATTTTTGTAAGCTTTAAATGTTTGCTACATACAACCGACGCATCGGTTAGTTTTTGGGTAGAGCTCACGGGTATAATACTTATCCGTATTTCCCCAACATTAGGATCTTTAGGAAATCTGAAATTGAAACAAAGTTATTTGAATAGAGAGAGGAATAAATGCATAGGTATTCGAGTTATTTGTTCTTGAACTAGGATTGGATAGTCATTCATGGTCACCGTAATTCTTCAATAACCAATTATGAAATCAATATTAAAACTATTTCCTGTGAAAAGTTAAATCAATCAGGATAATACTCGCTTCCGCAAGCCTCCTAGATACAAATTCTGCCCATTTAAACTGAAGTTCTTAAAAATTATCACGAAATCAAAAAACAATCCACCATTAACGTCAGAGTCGGCATATTCGTGTGGTCGTAGGTTGTCAGACCAGGTCCATATTTTATACAAATAAAAGAAAATCTATAAGCCAATTGCAAAATTTTGGCTTTACACGTAACAAACAAACAATATCGCTTTTATATGTCGGTAATAAATTATTATTTATATTTAGAAACATTTTAGAAGCAAATGTTTTTACTTCCTTACATTACATCAATCGCACATTTTTCTACAAACAAAAGGATTAAAATTTACATGGCAACTCTAAGCAACTGTTAGAAAGGTACACAGGGTTTAATGGTTGCCCTCTTACTAGGTTTCATTTTTATTTGCGCGCAAAAAGACAACTTACAACCTTAGCAAAAGGTTTTGTTTTCATTAATTTAGTTACAAGATGCATCACAGATACAAGTTCATTCCTGTTGTACGTTACTTATCACTTTCATGGAAGATAAACAAAACTATATAAAAACGAATTTTATCTTTTTGCCTCGCATGCTAAACCCTGTAAACATAATTACAAGGTGTAAGCGGGGATATAATAATTTTTAAAAACATTAATCTAGACTAATCATTGAAATAAGAGTATATTCATGAATTAATGATTTCAACTTCCGTCAATTTCACGTAATTAAAAATTTTAAATAATTTTTTTTTTTTTATAGAGATTTAGTTTCGCTTCCGTCTTCTATACCTCACAACACGAAACTACGGCACACATGGAAAATAATTTTTGGACCCCGATGCTTCGAACGTAATGAACGCAACATTAATTATACCGTCATGGCCAATAGCAGTTTAAAAAAATTCGTTACAAACTTATAGGTCGCGAAAAGGTCGCGACAATGAAACTTATGTCAGGAGTCTATTCATACCAATATTCTTAATTGGTCTTAACTATAGACAATGTATGTTACAATTATTTTATAGTTTATAAATTAAGAAGGTAAATAAAAAAATAAATATTGATAATTTTTAATTACTTCCTAAACTAAGTAATATAGCAGTCACAGCTACTACCAAAATGAAGACTTACTACTTTCTCTCTGAATATACTTATTATAAACACAAGGAAGCAGCTAAACTCTTGTGCTGGTTATACTTAGTAGAAAACACCACTAGGAATAATGATAATTCTAATTGTAATGTATGATTTAAAATTTTTGTTCTTAAATTAAGTATCAATATAAAAGAATTATCAAAAAAGGATACATCGTAAGTCAAATAAGGAATAGTGAAAAAAAAATGTCATCAAAATTATCCTATATGATTACACTAGTATTTCAATTCAAATAATTCAAAACAATTCAAAATTGTACTGAATTATTCAGTTTAAGTCTTATATTAACTTTAATCACCTATTGTTAAAGATAATGGTTATATAACAAAAAGTTTTAAATAATTTGATACAATTGTAATATTGTACTAAATTATTTACAGGAAGTCCCATTTTGTAATTCTTAACTAGCTTTCATTAAGGTCAACAATTATTATAAAGGTATTATGTTTTAACTAAACAGAACTCCACATTTGTGACAATGTAAGAGGCATAGATGGCCTTTGGTACAAAGAATTTGTGTAGTCACATGAGTAATTAAAGTTATTCGGAACTGCAGGTATAATCGGAGCAAAGGCAGTTTGAACAGGGGCAGGAAAAACTGGTTGAATATCTGTATGTAACAACTGAAAAAAAAAGTTATTAAAGCAGGACCAAATTAAGAATTTTAAGTTCAACATTGATAGAAAAAGCTAATACCATGATAGTGTTCAGAGCCAATTCTGCAGCTTCCATTTGTGCTTGTTGATAAGAGTAACAAGGTCTGGTCATAAAAGGTCCAATTTTGCCATTTGTAGATAAAGGTACTCCTACTTCAGGCAGTTCCACTGAACATACCCAAACTTCACCATAGACAGCGTCAATGTACCTCTGGTAACTGTATATGGGAGGCATCCACACATATCTGGAAGTAATGCATGTGAAAATTTTTAAATAAAATTTAAAGAACAAAAAATAATACCATGTAAATATTAAAGCATTATGAAATTAAAGAGCAATAAAAACCTTTTACATATAGCATCAAGCTTAGCTGGAGGCAATGAGTAATTTTGTTGTGGTGCAGTGTAAGGATATCCAGGAACCTTGGAGTTTGGGGAACAACATTGAGAATCTCCTGCACAAGTAGACCCAATACCTTCATCTTCTTTAGGAGATTTCTCATATTCTCTTTTTTCTACATGCTGTTTATAAAGCATAAGTGTTTGAGTATGATCAAAATTTCTATTAAATTTCGCATTGCCTTTACTCATTTTCTGTATCTTATATAATTCTCTATCTACTGGTTTCGCCCATCTAATATCTATCTCTGTACCATCAATATCTGCCTTTTGCAATTTTTCCATAGCAAGCTCAGCGTGCGCTCGTTTATAAAAATGAATAAATGCATAATCGTAGATTTTTTTAACTCGCTCAATTTTGTTATTTATCGCACTTTCAAAAACAGATTTAATAGTGTCAGGCGCGGTACGTATCTGAAAGTTACGTGCGTATAACACTTTCACCTGCAAGTTTCAAATTGCTTTATTTAAACAATCAACCTAACAAACCATTTAGACAAGTCGATACATGTAACTATACACTGCTTATAAAAACTATCGCAACATCGCGTACACAAATCATTAATCGTTCGCAAGAGCTGTAACCAGATATAACAAATTGACGAAATAATAAGAAAACTCACCTTCTTCATCTGCTCGTCATCAATTTCAGGTTCTGGTTCCGCCCAGTCTACCATCACCTCTTGATCCCAGAGTTTCGCGCCAGGTATCAAAATTCTCCTCGCCATGGCTGCCGCCTTATGTGAAGTGAATTCCACGAAGGCGAAGCCTCTGTTAAACCTCTTATCGTAGCAGTTCTTATACACGATTACTTCGACTATTCCCAACACCCGCTTAGAAAGTTCTTCTAGAATATCTTCTTTTGTCTTGGTTTTCGGTAAACCACCTACGAATAGTCGGCAGTTGTCGACAGATTTAACGACTCCTATGTTTCTTCTTGGTCTTATCTCGTATCCGTCGAGGCGTTTAACAG
>DWLS01002780.1:0-17256 GCA_018246255.1 Pachliopta kotzebuea | reverse complement strand
CCGCGGGCCAGACGCCAGAAGGCGTCCTTGGATGGCTCGAGATCGCCGAGTAGGGAATCCCATCTATCGGACCGATGTTCTTTGATGCGCATTTTTACAGCCCTTTGAAGGCGGCGCATCTTGAGTCTATTCGCCTCGGAGGGATGTTTGTCATAATAACGTTTCGTTTTTATATATGATAACCAAGCTTTAAAATTACACGGACTTGTAACAACTCCACACCCGGACGTGTTGCATTTGAAAGTCTTAAGGCGTGTAGTTATCTCATTATGTTGGTAACCTTGAATATAATAATTAAAAATCAAACATGCGGGACTAAATTAAATCACGTATTACAACAATAAACATTTATTGGTATACCTAAATTTAGCAAGTATTAACTTTTCATAACTTATTTTGAAACTAAAAAGAGCATAATAAACAGTGGTAAAACTAATAGGCTACGACTAAAGTGAACAACGATAATCTTGTAGCAATAATTTTTAAACAACATCAAAAATTTATAATTATGTAATTAAAAAGTATTATATATCAGTTTGTGAAAGTGTGTAAAATCTAAAAATTTCATGTTATAGAAAACAGTTAAAACGAAATTAACGTAACGCCCTAGAGACTGTTTCTAGTGCGATTATTAAATATAATTTGCAGTTTTATACAATATTATGTTTTATTTCATGTTGTAACGTAAATTATGAAACGATGAATCATTTTATGAGTATAATAAACCCAAATATTTAAAAATGCAAGACAAGCATTATCCGCTCACGCGATGTATTTCAGTTTCATTTAACGCTAAATGCTCTTTTCAAGTGGAGCCTTGCCCTCATTGAAACTGTTCTTAGAACATTTAACGCAATAGCTAGAGATATATTCGAATGGCAATGTGACTACTTTAGACCAGAATAGTAACCTAATAATTATCCGTAATAAGGTCGTGGTCATGGTCTGTCGCTTCTATCAAGAATAATAATTCAGGTATTTAACAATCAGATAAATGATGTCACGCTTAATTGTCTCTTTGTGCAATGAACGATTTAATAATGAAAAACCTTCTTTGGAATATATTAATCTAATTTTATTTTTTGGTTTTGTAATATAAAAAATAATATTATAAATCGGATTATGCAAATAAAACTATTTTAATAAATCACGTTGACGCTGCAAAAAGAACAAGTCACTCACTCAATAGCAAATGATATGTACTACCATAACAATGTACTGTTACTAAAAATGTTTGCACAACCCACATTGTGCTCATATCTATAAGACAGGATATCACATGACAGGTTACAAGATATTATGTTTGTCTTGTTATTTGATAATTGACAGTAAATAATTGTTTAAAAACCATGAAAAAAAATTAAAATACGTCGTCCGATAAGAAACTCCGTTTTAGTCGTTTCATGTTTGCTTCGTTTTTTGGTTATTATAACGATTGTTACTTCTTAATTCCAGCCAAAATAGGTAGGTTCGTCTGCAAAGGAGGTTGTGAGGCAGCCATGCACTCTGACTGAAAAAGTCAGCTATTGTGATTCAAGGCGGTGAAGTAATCTTAATGGTCGATGTTAAAAATGCTTCAACTCTGTTAGCCGGATCACAATGTTGACTCAAATAAAATCGAAAGCGCTTGCCATTTTACCTTTCATGTTGCAGTGTTACAATGACTCAAACAAACTTTTGTACAAGAATCATCTCATTTAGTTTGAAGTAGGTTGTCGACAGGGTGTCCCTCTGAGTCCAGCAATATTTAATCTTGCAATTCACCCGATCATCGAACTTCTAAATTCAAATTTTAACGTACCGTATTTGTTTTTTTATGGTTTAATATATATTCTCTGATGATGATAGCGCTGACTCATCTTATACACAGCACTTCTGACATTTTAGGTACATTTAATACATAACATTTAATTTTAGGTAATTGGACGCGGATCACAGGGCCCACGGCCTATTAACCTAAACCTAACCTAGTGTTGCTACTGCTCCTGAAAGTGTAGCTATCTGGCGGCGGATGTTTCTTAACATGTGTAATAGTTATGTATATGTTTAAACTAGCCAGTCTACTCGGACGCCGAAGACGGACTCGGGGGTTTTTTCTCCGACCACCTTCGCCTGTGTCGGAAGCTTTTGGCGGTGAAGTTGTTACAGGTAAGAACTAACCACATAGCGTTTTTTTAACATAAAATGTGTGCATATAGCTACGTTCTTTAAAATATTTCTATAATCAGCTTTATATATTCGTATTTCAAACGAAACTTTTGTAAATTAAAAAACAAATGTAGATTTCCGTACTAAAAGAAGGTAGTGTTGCCTCTTGTAACTAGTTATAGGAGCGAAATGCTTAATTAGTAATGATATTCCTTTAATCCAATTTTATTAAAAAAAAACTAATAGGTCTAAGAAAAGGTTCATAAATCACATTCTTCAAACATAATCCCTTTCACTAATTGGCATTAAAATCTTCTCAGTATAATTATTAGTATTCAATAAGCTGATTGTCAACAACGTGAACTCTACGCATTACATATTGTGAATACATATACCATGTTTGTGTGTATTTATAATCGAATGGAAATAAAATCAAAATACCGTTTGATAACATTAATGTAGTTAAAACTTTAAATTTTTTAACCATTTTCTATCTCGGATAAAAATCTCTGAAGAACATTTGTTTAATATTGTACATTGACTATTTTGGAAATACCCTTGAAGATTATTTAAGTTGCTTGATACACTTTATATACCTCAAAATAATTAAGTTATAACATTATAGCAATATTTACAAAAACGCAGAAAAGATTAAATAACGTTTAAATTGCAAAAATAGAGAGCTGACAATATAATATGAAGTGCGACTGTCAATAACATTTTAAATGAAAAAAATCGCTTCGCGTTAATTGGTATTACTTTTCAATTAGTTACGTATTATATAAATTTCCATCACTGGACATTTAATTTTCTATAATTGATTAAAACTAAATCAACTTTAAAAACTATAAAATAATCTGTGATAGTCATGAGTAATTATCGTAAAAGATAAGATATAGAAAAATTCTCAATAAACAAACTCTTCAAACTTTAATAGAAACACGGACGCGTTATCTTTCTAAGATATATGTTTTAAATACTTACATATCAAAAACTTAAAACAACTTTTATCCCCGAACAGCCCTGAATAACTGAATTATTTTGGAGATTGGGTAAGCGGTTGTTGTCCTTATGATCCAATGTCATCATCATCATCATTTTTCTTTTCATTAGAAATCTCCATTTCTTCAAAACACTATGTTATATTCACTGGGATATTGTGTACTGTTTTTTATTATTAAAGTAGAAATAAATTTCACCTGTTTATAATTTATTTCGTATTCGACGATTGTGTGATATTCATATAAATAGAATTATCTAAAAGACATGACTAGAATATCTTTTCTTTGTACTCACAAAATAACTATTCCTCTCAATTCATGTATTAAATATCTATTTTTCTATTACTGTACAATTAAACAATAAACGAAGGTATGCCACTTCTGCTATAGATTAAAAAATAAATACATATAAAGTGTTAATAAGACAATCACTACGAATTTAAATATTTATTATATTGTAGTTTATATTACAGCAAAACCATGATGGCACGATTGATAAATATTTTTTCGGTGGTATGAAAGATAAACAGGACTATCTAGTAATCAAAGTACTACTAATCCAATTTTTTTTTTAAATCAAAAAAACAAGCTTTGACCTAAATTGATACGGGTATATTGTACTGGCATTATTTGCAGATATCGCTTATTTAAAAATCTACTATGACTAAGTGTAAATTCATTCAAAAGTCATATTTTCATACATTAGAAAGTATGCTTAGTAGCTTTTAAATTTTCAATTAACTGCTACAGTATAGATGTATATTTGCTGACGCATTCTACGTTTCGAGATCAAGTATTCCGTGAGACTACCGGTACTCTGCGAACGTTGCCTTAAAATTTAAGTAGAGGACGAAGCAGAGTAACAAAGATAACCTTTTTTATGTTGACAATATATGTAATATAACTTCTGAGTTAATAAAAAAATCATTGGTCTTAAATATTTGTAATTTTCAAATAAAAAAATACGTGAAATATGTAAAATATAGCTTCAACGGTTCCCGATAAAACATATTCTACAAAATTAGATTCCCACATAGTTTGACTTGCATATGACGCATTGAAATAGATAATATCGGATAAATCCAATGGAGAGTTATATTATTTTCAATCAACTTCCACAAGGGAAACACGTGTTGGCAGCCAGCGATACACTAATATTTCAAAATAAACTTACATATTTTCGCGTATAAACAATCAACTATTCATCAATAATGTCTTATTCTGAAAGAGTACACGGTCCATTGAAATTGTTAAAAAGTATACGCCGTCAAATATAAATGTAAAAATTAACCAAATTTCCCACAGAAGCAAAAAAAAAATGTAAATAGATATGTGATAAGCACTACTAACTATTACAACACGTCTTTACCTCCTTAAATTAAATTAAATCTGATATAAACACGTTGGATAATGGACGATGGATGATTATAAGGAACAAAACAAAATCTTTTCTGTTTATTGTTTTTATGTATTTGTTGTATAAACCGACACTACATTCTTAATGTCCTGTCAAAGTCAATAAATATTTCTGATAACACAAGAACTGGTAACCTAACCTAGTGGTGGTAAGTATCTGTTTGCCGAAGACCGTCTAGATCGGTACCATCGCAGCTCTTATTTCAGCCGATAAATAGTAGTTTGCAAACATTACTGTTTCGGTTTTAAAGGCGTTGAAAGTTAAAGAAATTACTCCGGTAATGAGACTTAACACCTTATATCTAAAGCCGTCGAGCGCAATTAGGTGCCGTGTATCCAATCTTAAACACCTCGTTGTTGTAGGCAAACGTATCACTTACCATCAGATGAACGTCACGCTCATCTCGGAGAACAAAAAATAATATTGTATTACGTCACCAAAAAGTGAAATACTTTAAATATACACAAACACAATATACAATTTACACATTTCTCCGTTTTTCCATTTTACACAGGGTTTTTTTACATACCGGTAACACGAAACACAAAACCGTTATGAAACTGAAGTTGACCACACACGTCTAAGTTCGTTTAAAAAAAATATGCCATATAATAAATACGATATAACGTCAAGGTCCTCGTGGATATATATATATATATATGCTTTTGTTTGGGCATTTACAACATTGTCAAAGACAAAACAAATGATCATTATGTTGTTTTCTACTGACGCGCGAACTGGTATTAATACCAGTGTTGACGTACATATTCATTTTGGTGTTTCTAATAATTAAAGCGCCATTTGTTTGGGCTTCTATAAATATAATTGTAACTGTATCAGTTTGACGAAGCTGAGCTTAAACTAAGTTCCCGTATTCTATAAAATAGTAGTTTTTTCCAACAAAATACGCGCGTAATCGCTAATTATTAAAATAATTTACCTGTATTGAAGTACTTTTACCTTTACTTTCGACACTTACATGTTTCTCTTTTCATATGTTGATTAATTATTAATTAATTACTTTTAAGCAAAGATAAATAAGCACCTTGGTCTACTTTCGATAGAAAGCTAGTTCCGTTCTAAACATAAACGTATTTTGACAGATGTTAAAAAAACAACATGTGAAAAATTAGTAGTGGATATACTTATCGACTACAAAAATGTCCGGTTTTTATGTGTAATTTTCTATTTTAATCACAATCATCGCCCGAGTATTGTGAATTTCATAATAAACGCTCAAAGCCAAGCTGTAAACATTGTGTAATTAATAAACATCAAAACATTTTTAGAGTTTGACATAAAAATTACATTATAGTTCCAAAATATGAAGATGTTAGGAACACATTTCTGAAATGTGTTCATAACATCTTTATATTTTGTTGTGTATAAATTGACAACAAACTAACGAGAATTTCTTAGAAACGTGGGTGATCACCGAAAAGACTTCTATATAAGACAAACCGAAATTGGGGAAACACTGTAAATTCGTTGATACCGGTTAATATAGTTTATTTTCGTTGAGTACTAGACCGTCTTTTATCGATATTTTATAAGTTCACAGTGTTAAGTAAGAAGTTGCTACAAATAAAACTTTACCTTTACCGCACATTTTATTTTGTTTAAATATACTGTTATCCTTAAAATACAATGAACCAATGGCATTAAAAATTGTGCACCATTAGTTAATATTAAGTCACATACGTAAAAAAACAATACATATTATATATGATAAATGTTGTCATCAGTTACATTTACTAAAGCACTAGACTTCCAAATAGTTTACAAATTTGTCAGGTTTAGTAAAGTTTTCACTAACACAATGTCAAAACAAAATACGATTCGTTATAAATTCGTAAATTTCCTGGACTTTGACTTCTTACTAGGTAAAAACGAATACAATTAACTGGGCCCGACACTGAAATATTCATATAAAAGTTTAAAAACATACGAGTATATAATTTTAGATGAAAACATTTAAATCAAGTACTGGAAGAAATAGAGGACCTCGGTACTAATCTAGGTACCTTAGTACTCTGAAATTTTACCATACATAAACGCAACCAAATGTGATAAATTTTGTTTTATAGACTTAGATGAAATATTTACGAATGCGTCATTGATAATTTACAAGGTTGCTGCGAGGCAGACAAAAGTATTCGAAACTTAGTTGGCACTATAAACTTTTAATAACATTGTGTGTATACACACAATTACGTTAAGTGTACGAAAATTCGTGTCGCGTAAACAGACATCCAATGTCATGCCTGCAGCACGCGTAGGAGAAAGTCCTCCGTATCGTAATTCGAATCTTGTAAATCGCCGGCGCAGCTGCTCCTTACGTAACTACACTTCTGTACAACACAAACTTATTTTTTTTACATTCATTGCAAATTTTCGCGTTGCTCAAATCTTATCTAACAATGCTTATTTAAAAGCAAGTTCTACCGAGTCGTTCACTCGCGACAAAGTGGCCATGGACATAAATGTCGCTCGATTTGACGATTAGTCTCCATTATACTCCGCTTTAAAATACTACGCTATTTTAATCTAATTATTCTCTAAAAAAGCGTTATGAACGAAAAAATGGTTTCCCATTTAAATTAATTTTATTAAAAAATTGGCACAACTAATCCATTACAAATCCAACTATGAGCATTTTAAATGAACGCGTGAATACCAGGAAATGTGTCAATAGCCAAAGTGTGTAGTGGCCTTCAGCCCGCATGAATTTTCTATATTAATAATAATAAAGATAAACGAATAACAGATCGTGGAAAACGGTCAAGGTTGTCGCATCGGCAACAGACGATTCTGCAGATCGCCAAGGCAATGTCAACAGTCTGTTAAATCTGGAGTTTGTCAAAAAGCTTTAAAACCTCAACCCGACTAACTACAAAAACATCTCTAATTGTTTTAAAAAAAATTAATTCCTTTAGCCTCTAGCTACTGAAGGTCATCAGGTACAATATAATGTAAAGTGTAAAAGTACAATATAAGTAATGTTGTTGAATAAAATTTATTTTGCGCCGTAACACATTTACAAAGTTATTAATCGTTGCAGTAATTTCCTGTAACGACAATAAAACTAAAGGCTCATGTATAATTTGCAGCGAATGGACACAGCTAATGCACCAATAACGTGTATTTAACTGAATCCTTCGTTTAATTTAGGTGCGGCTGATAATTTATCGATAAAATAAAGTTGTCTGTTTAATCAAATTTTGAAATTGAGTTCAGCTTGATTGAATAAAATTATCACGCAGTTAGGAGAAGTAATTAAAAGCGTCGCGAATATTGTCTTTTTTAAACCGACGCCCAAAGATCATTAATTTTTAAATTTTTTACTGTCCAATTTGAAAAAAAAATGTGTCAACTATAGCTGTGAACAGAAACTATATTCTGCTGGTATAAATTAACTGAAAATCTGAAAAAGTTAAGAGTTTGTTCATTATAAGTAGAGAAGACATTGCAAAAGAAAAATAAAACATTTCCATGCAACGTTACGACCAATGATAAAACAACAATCTCGACGAAAGAAACGAGTTACTTTGTATATTATGAAAAGCAAATAGCACAAAAGTCACATAAATATCCACTTTTATACGGAGTTCAGACAATAATGTCTCTAGTGTACCGGTTCCGAGTGGACCGCGCACTGCCACACCGCCGCACGCCGGTACCACTCTCAGACCATCGCATTGTTTTTCCTGGCTTTCTTTTATACGTTCGTCTGAATACAAATAACATTCTAATTATAATTAGCATGATACGAAGCCGTGATACGCCTCGAAAAGCACAGGTTCGATTCCCATTGAGCTTGAGAAAACTAAAATGTTTAAAAAATAGCTGTCGTGGACATATGCAATCCATACTACTTTACTTTCTTTAATACGACGGAATTCCAACAATGAAGACATTAAGAAGGCTGTTTAATACATACATTATCCTAATTAAATTTTAAAACAGTTCACAGACATTTAGATGATATTAAAACATATATAACGTAATAAACCTAGTTTAAAGTTATTGAGTGAAATAAACTTACACGTAAACAATTTGCATCTTTTTAGAACTATTTTTTTTATAGTATGGAAATATTTACTAAAAATTAAGTGATATCTTACACAATAGACAGAATAGTTTATTATTATAATTATTAACTTTATAAAAATTTGGAAGTGTAAATAAAAATAAGTTATAATCTATTTCAATTTTAATTTATAAATTAAAGATAATAAGTTAAGTCCATTGTTTATCAACACATTGAAAATTACTACTCCAAATATTATAATTACATGTGAGCACGCGAATGAACGGAACATGCACATGGCGTGGACAAAACTAGACAACGATATGTAAAAGCATGAGTAGTAATGTTTTATATGAGTTTGCTACATTTCACTGCTAGTCGTGTTGTAACGGTACCAGGTGGTCATCTCTACTGGTACTATAGCACTGGAAATAACGTACGAATGTAAAGGTATGAAATAACTCACATCAATTCACTCCTTCAACACAAAGAGGATTTCTTTGTTAGTATATTAGAATAACATAAAAAAAAAGAATAAACTTAAATATAAGTATAGATTACTGATAACAGATTACCACAAAGCGTATACGATAAGATATTTCACATCCATAAATAATAATAAAAAATAGGCATTTTAATAATGGAAACGATTTATTCAATATAAAATGCGTTCATTTAAATATGTTGAAACAACACTTTCAAAGCCATTAATCTGATTTCACAAAAATTTTAACCATCTATAAACTTCACAACCACAAAGCCACGTCTAGTTTGGAATTTATATATGCCCGTGCGGAAACTTTCGCCGACTCTTCATATTTTAAGATGATATGGTTTTTTATTGTATTGATATAAATCACCTAAGTCGTAATTCAAAAACTTGGCGGTTTTGATGAAAATTTGTTAAACTATTAATATTCACTTTCACTGAAGGACAACAGGGTTTACAATAACCGTCATATTTTACTGATATGAAAGTGAATCAGTAAACGCAGTAGGGGGAGGGCCAAGCGATAGGGGAGGTGCGGTGTTCGATCGCCCTTGGCCTATATTTCACCATGTTAGTAGGTCAAAGGCTGCACAGATATATTCATGTATTTCCCGACGAAATATTTCCTACGTTCTATTTAATAATCATGAGACATTTTCGTATGGAGATTAATCATGGCATGTTATGTGATTAATACCACTAAATAAAATATTCTCAGGTTATTAAATTAACATGCTTGATCACCAGGTATTTATTTCCTGATGACTAAGCATATTAATTTGAAAATTAAGCTTTACGAAATTGCCGCTTGCTGCTATTTTTAAAACAAAGGTATTTTGTAGTCATGGGGAAATATATTTCAACAAAGCCATTTCACCCGTAAATTAAAAACTAACTTTTATAAACCAACTTATGAAGACGTTACAGTTACATTCTGAATATATAATTTATGATAAAACAACATTTTTTATAGGAAACCTTAACAAATACATGTGAATTGCTGCTAAAGTATATAAAATCTAAAGTAAATGCAAAGTAAACTTTCTCCACACTAAAAGTGTCAATATATCAGACATAATTTCACATGAAGATGTACTCAAATTCAAAAAGACGAGACAAGCTGACTGCTCAGAATAGTATTCCTGGTATAAGAAGTCTTTGAACTTTAAAATAATGATTAGAATACGCCTTTACACTAATGTTTTAAAACTTTATTCTTTAATATACTCTTTGTTAGATTAATAAAAGATTTCTTTTTCAAATTATCATCAACAAAGTTTGTACCAAAATAATAGAATAAAATCATTAATACCTACAATGAAGATTTGTAATGTTCAATATAAACCTTGTTTATATTACTTTACAAATTCCGAGTTTTTACCGATGTTAATATAATAATACTATTTACAATTAGTTGTTTACATGTCGATCATAATTATAAACATAAAATTTTCCAAAGGTAATAAATTCAAAATAATAATCTAAAAGTTACTTTTTTAAAAATATGCAGTAAATTAGGACATAATTTGAAAATAGATTTGTTATGAAAAATTATAACATTTATTTCATAGCATGTAATGTAATGTAATACTTTGAAATTTAAATTCCGATTATCTTACCACTAGAAATATTAACAATTTTTTTTTTAATTAATAAGTTAGAGATTTTTTTAATAAATAAATGTAGCGAAATGTTAGATCAAAATGTCCTGTAAATATATGTATTTTACAAACAGATTCATTTTAAAATTACGGAATAATATATCAAATTATAATATTTTAACAATTAAATACTTACCTATAGTTTTTAAAATTTGCAAATCATCTAATTCATATTCTTTTTCCTCCTCAGAATAATCCGATTCAGTGGCGGTTGTAGACTCTTGCTCTTCTGAAGAGGAAGCCACCGATAACGAACGGATATCAGAGCCTAGGTCCGTACTACATTCTCGTACCATCTTTGCACTTGCCATCATCATTTTAGAAATTTGATTTTCAATTTTAAAAAAAGATTATTATAATACCTCGATTAAATTCAAAACATTTTTAAAACCGTTTAAAACAGATTTAACATAAATATATTACGTAAAATAAACGTTATGCAAACTGAAGTTTTTTTTTTACGAAATCTCAAAAGTTTTATTGTCGGACGAATAGAAAACGCGATTTGAAGTATGAGAGTGGAAACACCTTCACCTCTCACCGCGGCTCGAACCCAACTGGCAGCTTACCGATATAGAGATCGCTATGGAACCAACTATATGTACGGTACGTAAAACAAATAACTCACATTTGATTCCATTTGTACATCTACATCTTTTCATCTGAACAGTGGTACCCATTATATGTTTATATCCAATAAATTTTAAAACCGACAGTGCCCGATGGTATTCATGCTATATTTTATACTGGTTTATTACAACGTTGAAGGTATCGTGTTTTTTGTTTATTTTTTTAAGAGAATAAGTCATTCTCTTAAAAATCACTTGCAGATTTTTAAATTTTTTTCTAAATTATCTCAAGTAGATATTAACAAGACAAAAGAATAAAAAAGTCTAGGTATTACGCGCGTCTGATAATAAACCCATGACGAGATCATTCACTAATGATAGATCTGGAGATCATCAGAGCACCCGTCGTACGGACACCGTACGGGTGGTGCGCCAGGTCCTCCTCCCACCTCCGGCATAGCGCCGCCTCTCCTAGCCGACGGATCCGCTGGATCTCCTCTGGCGTAGGGTTCTCTCCGCGGGCCCTCCTATCCGAGACATAGGTTGACACCTCGGCGAGAACCTCCGCCACGAGTACCACCGAATGCCTGGTTTCTATCGCCAAACAGTATTATTCTATTAATACTATTTCAGTTTAAATGGCTGTAGCTTATTCAATATCGCTGAATTAGAGTAGACTGTTCAAAGTTTTATCCATGAAAATTATTATAATTCTTCACCCACATGTACCCCTTAGTAATTAATTCGCAAACCATGTTTAATTCAGATTCTATGAATCGTCGGTTTGTTATAAAATGTTATGTAACCGCAGTTAGCTTGAGCCATCGAGTGGAAGGGTTTTTTTTAAAACTACATGCTTCGGACTACTGTCCCAAGCTATGATGTTAAGTTAATAGAAACTGAGAGAAAACTGATTTTATTTGGTAATACAAGATTCTTATATACTAAGGTTATACAATGGGTCCTTATGGCTAGTTTATAAACATGTGATTAATGGATCTGTTATCCGAGTGTAACGGGTTTATATTTCAGTTTATCAGTAAGTGTTGTCTTTGTTCATTGTCGGTCTTTCTCTTATGACAACATAACTCCTCGCAACTTAAAATAAATACAATAAAACTATAATCCTTTTTTTTTCAATAAACACTTTATTAGCCAACAAGCTTATCACAAACATGATATACATAAATACAATATTTAAACAATATTAATATCACTAATATCCGATATATAAGTTTCTTAATTATTTATAACTAAGAATAAATTAGTTTTAGGTTTACAAATAACTTCAACGTACGTACGTATAGCAACAGTGTTTATAAACGTACTATCGCTAGTTTTTACTCTATGGCAATTTTTGGTAATAATAAAAATGTACCAAAACAAGCGAAAAGCGAATATTGTAAAATTTTTTTTGATGTTATAAAAAAATATTGAGATGACAAGTAATGTTCTATAAATTTTTATAAAGGTGAAATAAACACTAAACTGATATTATAATAATTATAATATTGATTACAACAGTTTATTCCGAGATATATATAATGTGTGAATTAAAAATAAAAGAATATAGTTAATACAATTACAATTACAATGTTACATTTTGTCGACGGTAAAAACCAACGTATTCGCTTATTAACCAAATCTCGTAATGGAGTCACATTGAGCTAATTACTGTTTTAGATTTCAGCAAAAACGTCACGTAGAGCATTGATAACTATTATCGTAAAGTTCATCAAAAGCTTCAGTAGCAAAAATTCATCACTAATGGAGCTAAGATTATTTATTATTGTTTTATGAAAGTAGTTGCTACAATTAAGGCTGACATGATTAACAAATTAATTTTTTTGCGAAAAAAAGTCGCATTTGTTTCTAATCACGTTGCATGTACTGTGACGTTATCCCGATTCATATAAAAATAAATACCTCCAAATTTTGAATTAGCACAACCTATATTTTAATATAAACACGTTTATTATATATTTTATATGTACGAGATTTTATACAAAATAGCTAAGTGCCGTTTATACATATTGACGCAATAAAGTGCATATAATAAATATAAAATAATTTGTTTGTTGATTATAATGGCTACGATATACGAAAATTAAAATAAGTTTAACGAATTTATGATGAAAAATTTTAAATACATAAAGTTAAAAAGAATGGTTTGTCCTACTAAAACTACAATGGGAACTATAAATAATAAATCATAATTGAAACAATGTCTTACGTCGTCAAAAATACCATCAAATTACAGCTTTTACTAAGTAATGCGTATATACAGAAAGTGATAATTTTTATCAAAGTTGCATAAACTTACAACACTAATAAAAAAACAGTTTTTTTTTGTTATTTCTAATATGTCCAAATATATACAAACAATAAGATAGCGCATTTACTGTTCTTTTTTGCTATTTAAATAGAATAAAAATTATAAAAAAATAATAAAAACCTTTAATCATTGTATGTCTATGATAACTTTTTACTTGGCTTATATAAATGTTTACATGGCTCTTAAAACCCACCGTTACCGTGGTGCAGTAGCTAACCGCTTCATTTGAGTTTGCGAATGTTTTCGAAATCCTTTCCCTAATCCTCCGCAATTATGAAACAGCGGTAACTTTAGTCGATGCATTACGCAGCATCTTCTCGACCCAACTACCGCTGAAGACTAAAATCGTTAATTCGTGCGTGCGTTCTCATGACTCGATGACGTACGGAACTGAGCCGTGGCCGTCTGCAATGGGCTTTATAAACAGGTTTAAAGAAAGCCATAGGGCAATGGAGAGATCTATGCACGAAGCATCTCTCGTAAAACTAAGAACACCGACATAGCCCTTAAGATTGATAGAAATAAGTGGCAATGGGCAGAACACATTGCTCGAAGGACTGACGGCCGATGGAGGTACTATGGTCCTGGAGTGGTTGCCGCGTACCAGTAATCGCAATGCTGGGAGGTGGACCGACAATCTGGTGAAAGTAGCGGGAAACTGCAGGATGCAAACAGGACAGCTCCGATAAGAGAAGAGACTTATGGAGGAAGCCTATTTCCAGCAGAGGGCGTTTATTGGCTGATGATAATAGTCGAAACAAATCAGACAAACAGCAATTTCGTACTAAAAAACTGGAACACAGACAAAAACCTACGATAAAAAAAAAAAAAAAAAAAAAAAAAAAAAAAAAAAAAAAAAAAAAAAAAAAAAAAAAAAAAAATTATCTACATGAGTCAGCCAAACATTCGATCCGCTCAAACGCGAAGATCCAACGACGCCAAAACACTCATCAACAAACATCTCTACATTTACACAGATAATTAAAACATTACCTTTTTTGTTTTAAATCCTCATTAAAAAGACATTGCATCATCAATATGTTTTCTTCAACGTCCAATAAACTCTAATAATGAAACAAATTATTCAATAATTTTAATTTTAAATAAGATGTTTTACAATAAATCAAAACGTTCAATTATTATAGAAACCTTTTAAATTCAAATCTTCATAGGCAAGGTATTTATTGTACGGTTAGCTTAATACATGCAAGTTTTCCCGCACTGTTTGTGAAGAATGTTAATTAATTCACAATTGGCACAATATATTATACGTTAGTTGATTAAACAAATAATACACAAGTGTTTCTTGCATTAGTTATTGAGAAACATGCTTAGTTATGAAGAAATGTATTATTTACTTAAATTACTAATAATTAGTTTTCTGTTTATTAATGCTTAACACATATCGCAAGATATACTGTTATAAACCATGGCCGCCTATACCGCAATATTGTTTCGTTAAATATTCCCTAATTCAACGGAAACAATATACAAAAACAAATATAAGTACTCGTGAAAAATAAATGTGCCTTTTTATATACAATACGTTAACTTGCGACCTTAATTTCACACGGTGTTAAGCGACTACGAAGACGTGGATGTTGAAGTAAACGGCCAAAACTCTGAGGCTCTCATATGCTGGTACTGAATCCGGACAATACAGTTATGACGGCAGATTTACAATGTTGGTAATCGCAAACTCTACATCTTTTTTGACAGTTGGACCGTATTCATATATCAATATAAGCGATTATCTACTGCGTCACGGGGGGCAGTTAAATTGTCACTCATGTGTAAAATTTATTATCTAGTCATTAATACGCGAGTATGAAATATATTATAAACTATGTACGAATATTTGTATATATAATATTTTATGCGCTACGTGCAATGTATATAAGGCTTTATATGTTAACAATAAAGACAAGCCCCGCGTGTGTGGCAACAGCGAGTTTCGTGTGGCTCGAAAGCGACTTGCAAAACGACATTGATGTTACGTCCGCCAAAGGGAACCGCTCGGGGAAGTGCTGCTTGGACTCATTGAACATTATCTTGTTATCGCCCTGGATATAATAAACACATGTTAGAGTTTGTCAATGTAATTTTCTTAACATACTTTTACAAAATAAACACAGTGACGGATTGGATACTTTTTTATTACATGATGTAATGAAAGGAACGAGAATTTCACCGGATGGTAAGCGATGCGTGTAACTATAACAATATAGATGATGAACTCCATTCCAGATTGTGCTCATTGTCTTAAGACAAAATATACACTCTCGATATCCTATTACTTTTACTACCTACACCGCCCATAGAACTAAGGTACGTATGTAGGGTTGTTTTTGCACTTTTTTGGCGGCAGAAATAAACGGCGCGTGGTTCGTACATAGACCACCAATAAAAAAATGGAAGGAAATAGCCAAAATAACTAATCAATTAACGTGATTTAAACTCATAATAGTTCTTTTTTAACGAACGAATCAAATTTTGATTACCTTATCCATGTGAATTTTAAGTTTGAACTCTAGACCGTATTCTTTGATAGCGTCTTCATAAATCAGCGGCTCCACCTTCATTGACAAGTCATCGTTAACGTGTTTACTTCTTTTTTTCGCTATCGGCGCCATATGTATTAACCCAATAATCTATAAAAAAAAGAAATAATTCAAAAGAAAAGTTAATAAATAAAAAAAAAATATTTTAGTGAAGGCGCTACTTAATCGTTATTTTAACATTGTCAATATATACACGTATTCAAATTTTGGCCAACTTCCGGTTGGTCGACCAGAACTGGAGGTACATACAAAAATATTTTTTAAAGAGGAACACTTTTACTTCAATAAAGATATCAAAATATGCACCATTAAGGTACTTGGCGACTTCTGGTACCTCTTCCGGTTGGCCGGCTATACCGGATGTACATATAAATAGTAATTTTTATACGACGAACATATTAGTATAAAAATAATGTTAAAAATATGCATAGTTATGGTACTTAGTGATTTTCAGCACAACTTCCGGTTGGCTGACCGGAACCGAATATGGCTAAGAACCATCCCCGTACCCACCTCAATATTAATGCCAAGTTTCATTTTGGCCGGCCTTATTGTTTGGCCGGGGCGCAACCACTACGAAATTCGGACATACATACCTCACTTGACTAAATCATAGTCAATGCAAAATGGACAACAGAAAGGGTACTAACATCGCGCCGCTGATCTCTGTACGCGGGGTGTGTGCGAGTTATGCGTAACACGGGCGGAACATACGCTACGCCCAGACCACAGCGCAGGCAGGTGGCGAGGGCGCGCTGCCCGCCAAGCCTCCGCCCGCCGCCGTGCCACTCCAGTTCGTTCGTCGAGTGGTTTGCTAAACAATAAAGACGGAAATTATGAAACAAATTATATTAATAGTTATAAATATTAAGTATATCTATTATAATCCCAGTACTTTTCCTCTATGTCAGTGATTCCCCAAAGTGGTCTGTATCGACCCCTAGGGGTCTATGACAACCTGCAACGAGTCTACGTCAGCGAAAAAAAATTTGGGGGTCCATGAAATGAAAATGGGGGTCCACGATAGTTTTAGCATTAGCCGAG
>DWLS01002779.1:0-17266 GCA_018246255.1 Pachliopta kotzebuea | reverse complement strand
CAATAACAATTGTTATAAAATATTGTACAAATATTTCATATATCGATTACACGTTTACAGAACGACAATAGTTATATGCACATCTTTTATAATTGATATTGTCAAATTTATTTATTTTCTTACATATACATTTGTTTTTACAGTTACAGATAATATCTTAAAATTTTAGTAGATTTATCAAAACATTACGTTCTCTTAATGAAATTATAGTTACTTATACATTACTTATTTCACTACCCTCTCATTTTTTTTATTAACTATTTCAAACAAATGAAGTGGTCACTAAGAACCGGTGGTCGCACGCACAAAGGATGCTCCAATTTATGTACTCATAAGTGGTGTTCATATAATGTGCTTTAAGTAGGCGTTTAATATTTTTCAGCTAAATTTATTTAGAATTTCTGTTGGTAGATTAATTATGAGGCGGAATATTAAGCACCGTGAGGTTCTTCTACCATATACATTGTTAAAACTAAGCTCAAATAGCTTTTTCCCAGTGATACTCCTGGTGTTGATTTGTTAAATTTCTTTACGAAAGTATTGCTCAATTATTAAATTCAACTTTTTTAATGGATAGGAAGAACACATTGCCTAAACAGGCTACGGGGATCATCCGAGTATCGTGCTTTTATTTTTAGGGGAACTATTAATTTGAGTAATCGGTATTGAATATTATATATGTCATTTAAAAAGTCCATATGACACAATGCTTTCTACTAAAGCTTTGTACATTGTTGATAAAATATGAAAAGGTACCATACTTTTTATTATATAAAATTTTGCCATGATTAGTCTAAGTTTGTTATATAATTTGTGTATGTGTTTTGAACATTTAAATCTGTTATCTATAATTAACCCAAGGTATGTATGTTTAGAGATTTGTTCTATTTTATCAAAACTTTTGGTGCACTGTTGCAAAACTCATATTATTTTACATGTTGGTTTAACAGTTTTTAAAATCATTATATATGTATAGGTGAGTTGTGAGTATAAGGTAAAGTGTATTTGTCAGGTGTAAGTGAGAGGATGTCGATATCGCCGATGCTGCTGGCGCTGCTGGCGGCGGCGGCGGTGCTGAGCGCGGCGGTGTGCGCTGTCATCGCCGCGTTATACGACCGGCACCGCAAGCACCAGCCCTCCACGTATGTAACCCCACCACCACACCACCAACTCTTATATATACAGCCTATGACTAATAGAGAATATGCGTAATCAATTTCTATAGTATTATATATCAAAACGTTATTGCCGGCGTCAGTGTTCCCGTACAATTACGATTTGAGCGTTTTCAAAGAGTGAATAAGCATTTGCTGGGTTAATGCGCTTTACCACCATAGACCACATTATCACTTAACACCAGGTGGGATCGTGGTCAAGCATTAACCTATACGTAAAAAAAAAATGTCACTGCTATTGCCAAATTACGTGTTAACAGTAACGCACCGCAATTTTAGTTTGCCCCAGTGGTTATTTTCATCCTAGCGAAGTACGGAAACATAAACATATTTACATTTTATCTTTCGATAATAGAACTAGGTGGAAAAGAAACGAATAACAATACCTTTTTCATTAATTAGCAACGCGTTGTACTCGGAAGACAGTGTGGAGTCTTTCCCTAGAAGGGACAAAGGCGACGATATCACCTACTCCGCTTCACCCAAAGTCGACTACAGCTGTCAGTATGAGCTGAAGATCGACTCGAGCGACGTGGGAGAAACCGACCCTGATATCATACCGTTTCACTACGGTGAGGAACAAACATTTATTTGTATATAACATATTGTTTTTACTTATTGTTTCTTATATAACAATTCGTTACTGATGTTTGATGAACGTACATGTCCTGATACGGGACGGTTTTTTAATGTATTAATTGATTGTTATGGTTTTTTAAATTATCGGTGATCTGTGTTTCATTTATTTTATGGTTTTTAGAAAAAAATCCAGCGGACGGTCGCAGCGGGACAGAGTTCCGAAAAGACGATCCAGATAGAATATACAGCGCGTCGGCCTCTTGCAGCGACGTGAGTAAGATGTGGACACATGACCGATTTTTTTAAACAATAGCCATACGATTTGATATACGGATACCCGAATGTGGTACAACGGCATCTCAATGGTCATAGCGACCATATTTAATGTAAACCGCTACCGTAAGCCGTACTCAGTAAACGGAATTAGGTTAAGGCGTTGTTTACATATATAAGTATCTATTCAGTTATCTCTCCCTTCTCTTCCTAATTACATTTCTGTACATCTCTTAAACCCTCATTCCATTCCCACAGCTTTCTCCTCTCCTTTATAATATAGTTTATATTTACTTCGTGAAGTTAGGACCTAGCTTTGAGAACGACGAAATTTCTGTCGGTTATAATAGTAGTCAAAGGCGTAAGTATCAAGCGAATAAAAAATACAGCGGCTCAGAGTAACATCGCGATTATAATCAAGAACTTATACATATGTATTAAACATTCAAAACACAAAGTAAAAACCTTTAATGAAATTTTATTATCATCAAAAACATGCGCGTGACGTTGAACTCTTAAGCACTTAAGGAAAAATCTCCAGCCGCGTTTGCTGGTGGTGCTGGCGCCGTGTGAACTCATGTCGCCCTGGATACCGACACTGGTACAAAGATGAAATTAAAAAAAAATATATTCACACAACACTGAAGCACCCCTCGGGCAGGCGTCGGTATACACCTCATCGCTCTAATTAATGAAAGTGCCGTGTCACATTGAATCGGCTACGGCGCGGGTCAGGGTCTGCTCCCAGTGCTGATGTTCAAGTACTGCATAAAGTGAAAATGTTTATTAAAGGAGTAGCAAAGCTAAGCTAGCAAGTAAAAATAATTTTTTTTTGCACCTTTCATATTGTTGGAGGACAACGCTCTCTATTCCTCTGCATTATTAATTCCTAGGAGAGGTTCCGGAATTCATTTCAAATACATCAAGTTCGCGGGTCCCTCATAACAATTCACGGAACCTAAGCATACCTCATCTGCTCGTGGTGCATCCTCCTATACAACAGACGAAGTTTTTGTGCCCCGCATTGGGTCAACATAGGGAGAGAGCCCCAAATCCACAAGTATTGCGGAGACCTTTATCTATCAGTGGACGTCTATGGGTCGATGATGACATGGAGTTCTCGATAAATTCCTGTTAAAAACACGATAATCTGTAATGATGAAGGTATAGAGCTGGTGTTGAGTGGGTCGCCGCGGCTGCTGTTGATCTGATTGGTAATGGTTGCAGAGCGTGGGGCTGGTAAGCAGGGGGGTGACCGCCCGCAGCGGCGACATAGCGGCGGCGCTGCCCCGCCCGCGCACTACCACCACCACCACCACCACCGGCACCAGGCACGTCAAGGAGAGTTGCATATAAGTTTTTGAAATTGTTCATCGATTGACACTATTTAAGCTGAACCAAAGGATAAACTAAAATAAGACTGAGTGTAGATTTTTCAGTATCCAGATGACGCGGGCTGTTTCCTGGGTTGGTTTGCTTTTATCTTTCGCTCTACCTTTACTTTACTAAACTTTACCTTTACAAACGGACACTACTTTTCTAATGATATTTTTGGATAACTGCTGGCAGCTGTTATATTTGATATTGCGCCTGCGCAGTCCGAGCGGTCGGAGTAAGTATTAAACACGAGGATGATAACAATAGATCATGTGAGTATTGGAATTGGGAAATTGAAAATTGAGAACAATTGAGAAAAATATACATTGTTATATTCAATTAAATTATATTAATTAAAGAAGATTTTAATGGTCGTTATAGCGGCGGCGATCGGAAGCTGTTCCCCGCTTAATGTTTCAATGTTAAATACTGTGAACTTTGTTTGTTGGAACTCGCGTTTGAATTGTTAAATAATATATATATGAAAGTAATGGTATTCTATAAAGAGTTCCAGCTCATCAAACGGAAAGGGAACTTATATTTATATTACAATTCGATCCACTTTATTCTTCTCTGCAACTGTAAATCCCTAACTGTTACATGTACACGGAACGCACCTTAATAATAAAGTGTAATTTTGTATAGTGATAGTTATCTCTTAATAAATCACATCTATTATTACATAAGTTGTTGCAGTGGTTGTTATACAAATACCGTGGCAACTCTCCGCCAGGACCAATTTTTGCTGTAAAACTGCTCAATTTTCTTTTATGATCGCATCACCATTAGAAATGCAATGAGACACACAATTTACACAACTAGTAGTATTACCCTTTATGTTAATTATATAAATGATTCGATCATTGATATACATATGTGGGATTCAAGGGTCTAACTCGTTAAATTAATTTACCCCTCCCCATTCAGTGGTTTCCATGATAAATATTCGTTCAGTCCGTCCACTAAATACGTACATTAGCTAAATTAATTGTAAATCCCACGGTACTTATTATTAAAACCCAATCCTGTTGTACTTTACGTAACTATTAACTATGGCGGTTATGTAATTTATGGGAACCGTGGGCAAGTTGCCCAGCGCATGCCCACGTCCACACAACGCTAACAAACTATATGTAATAAGTTTATTCATACTAAAAATTTACAATTACCTTTTTTAGTGTAGACAGTAAACCTAAACCATATCGTTAAGTTCAAATACATTACAAATTGAGTTGCTTAGAAATCACCTAAACCTGTATATAATTTCAGACTTCGTTGGTAACTTTGTGCCGCTATGCAAATTGCCTTGCATTATAATAAATGTTAAGTTTAAGTATGTACAGTGAGGAGGTCGATTAAATCATGTTAAGAGTTGTAAATAAGTTATCACTTAGTGAGAGAGCCTGTGTGGACTCCACTCGGTTGTACAGTGAGTGGAGCCGTTGTTCTATGATATGGGCTAAGTTTAATTGTTGTTAAGTGGCGGTGGAGTCAGCGCCCATCGCGCCCACTGCGCCCACCGCCACTATCGTAAAGAGATCATCGTCTCTATGCACTGTATCCTGTTGTTGAATATGTGTGTATTAAGGCTTTGTTTGGGCGAGCCCGACTGATTTTAGTGATATCGGTATCCGATGATTGTGAATGTTTATGATTAAATAAAATGTGAATTTTATTCATTCAACTATTCAATCGTGATTCAATCCAGCTTAATCCTTCCTCCCCAATTAATGTCATACCCTCGATCACTGTATTCCACCTGATAGTAAACCGCAAATTGTGAAAGGTGACGCCTGCTCATTTGATACTTTTAGAGATAAACATACTTTTAGTTTCATAGTAAGTAATACGATAGATAGATAGAAAATTGATGAAGTTTTTTGACCGTAGACCGTACTATTTGACGGTAAAAATGTTGCCGAAACAGGAACACGGTAAAACAGAAGTGACACCCAACTTTGAAGTGCAATAAGGTCGATAATACGCTAGTGGTGCCTCCGTTCCTGCAGCCGTCTATAAGCTACTGTAACTGTTTACCATCAGGTAGGCTGTACGCTTGTTTACCAACTTCTCACGTCACGTATTCCCAGAAGACAGAAGTTGTATGGGTTTGTAATTAAAGAGGTGAACGATGGCGAAGTGAGTACTTGAATATTTCAACTCTAAACTCATAACAATTTGAACGTGGAAATGCTGTTATGAAGGCAAGTTGACAATGAGAGAGGAATAGAGCTAAGCAGGAAAAAAAAAACTAAACTATTACTTGTTACAGTTACAAGTGAAGGTAACTAGTAATTAATAATATACTGTATACTGCAAATATGTATGTATGTCTATGACTTTTTGAATTTATGTCTCAAAAATTGGCGCTAGTTTTATGTAAAACCTGATACAGAGTGACCTGCTTTTTTCATCTTATATAATTTGTCTAAAACGGTTAAGGAAAAAAATTCAGTGTTTCATTACTGCTATTGTGATGTAAATTTAAGTAGTTGAATAAAGTCGAAAAAAAGCACTAGAGATACTTAATGAAATAGAGCTTTTACAGGATTTAACAGTTTACTTAACGATCTTTCCTGTACTTTAAGGTTTGTAAAGTTTCCTATATTTACATGAATAAAGATGAAGTAAAGCTTTCGTCTCAGATAAAGCGATCCGAATCGGATCGCGACGGAGACTTTAACGACCAAACAAACAACAATAAACCAATGTATCGATGGGAATCTTCAGCTTCGCTTTGTTTAAAAACAAATAATATTTTTTTAATTCGACGTGGCGATGAGACGAGCAAAGCCTTCACTTGACGGTAAGTGATACGCTTGCCCATAACAGCGCTTGTTAAGATGGTATTAACCGCACCACATTGTGCTCATTACCCCAGTAATTTCACTAGAAACAGCACCCTTCGAACCGGAACACAGTAATGTTATTTTGCGATAGAAATACGAGCTCCGGCAGTATCTAAGCAAATAATTTTTTATTATAAAGGTACAGGTAAATGCTTGACCACGATCCCACCTGGTGTTAACTGATGATGCGGTCTATGTTGGTAAAGCATTAACCTAGCAAATGCCAGTTCACTCTTGATTTATTGACATATTAATTAATATGTCAATAACATATACAATTACCGGAATTCGTATGTCAGTTACCGGCGCGGCACGTCGCCGCCGGAAGCGCTGCTGTTACTGATAATTTCGGTGGTCTTTTGACATTGCAATTACCGTATCGGAATGACGTCTGGTTTAAATCGATTTACCACGTTTTATTAAACCTGGTTAAATTAATGACGACGCTGATGTCAGGCCCCGGCTTTTGCGCTTTGACAGTAATTGTTGAAGTCACCGTTTATTTTCGGTTTGAATTGAAAATACAATAGACTTGTGGGTAATAATTTTCAATTACCTTCCGCTCGGGGTGAAAACAACGGAGTCGACCTTTCGGTTCTGCTGATGAAGAACCGGCGAGCTGTTGTTATTTATATTGAAGAGTCAACATCTCATCGGATTCCTCAGCTTTTGTGCCAGCCGAAGGTCTCGTCAGCCGTTACTCAAACTGCTGACTCAACTCATCCACGCAATTTTATAGTATACCATGATACAGGATGTATAACTATTAATTTTGATTTTTATATATAACTATGAATTTTCAAACGTATGTTCATCGTCACCATTAGCCGATAAACGCCCACTATTTTATATAAGCCTCCTCCTATCTCCACTTTGATAGGTCTTGCACTGTCTGCGTCCAGCGGATTTCCTCGACCTTCACCAGCTCGTCAGTCCATTTTGTGTTGTCTTTCAGCACTTCCACCCTGGGGCCTTATTGCTAACTGTCCGTCAGTCTAGTTTATGCTATATTGAAATACCTTTAGATAGAAACTACTTGAAAAATGTAGTGCTTACTACTAATCACTTCCATATAGTTACCGTAGCTACAAAGAAAAGTTTACGTCATTGATTTTGAAAATATGTTTTTATTGAGTTTAGTATCATACGCTGTAAAATTTTCACACACGATGGAAATAGAAATATTTTAGCTGGTTTGTCTACTTTTAAAATCCGTCTTATATATATAAACTTCAGATCCAAAAGAGCTCACTGTTGTGCTTCATCAGGGGTCGGCAAACTTTAAGCCGGAAGAGCCAAAAATTACTATTTAAAAATTCATAGTTTTTAAACAGCTGCGGCTCTATAAAAACTATGAATTTATTACTTGCCTTCTTCTCCTGAATTTTTTTGCCTACCAAATATATATTTTTATTAATTAGTTCTATTTATTCATTATAAATATATATAAATAAAAATGTATACACATCTCGAGAGTGGCTCTTTTTCTATATACATGTGGCTCGCGGCCGCAGGTTGCCGACCCGTGATCTGGAGCAGTGATTCCCAAAGTGGTCTATATCGACCCCTTGCGGTCTATGACAACCTGCAAGGGGTCTACGTCAGCGAAAAAAAATTTGGGGGTCAATGAAATGAAAATGGGGGTCTCAACACATACACTGATAGTACCTATTTACTTACATCATACTATCTTCTAATATCAAATTTTCTCCAAATCCTTACAAATCCTTTCTCAAATCTTGATAATTTATTATTAAAACATCAGGTTCATCCTTTGCACTAAAAATATTGACTTATTGTTTATGTTATTTTATTTATAGTTTATTTTATGTTACGTATATTTTACATAACAGATACAAAATTTTATTTTGAGTAGTTTTAATTTAAAGTAATAAATGTATAAATTAACATGTGTTGTTTACTTTAAGTCTTAACACTAAACTTCATAACAGTTAGAAATTTACAGGAGATGAATATCAGGTAAGTAGGGGGTCTACACAACACGGGAAAACATGGCAAGGGGTCTACGACACAGAACAGTTTGGCGAACTCTGATCTAGAGGATGAAATAATGCAATTAATTGCTGAAACTAATTGGAAACAGTTACAAAAGAAATTATAAGAGATGTGATAAAGCTGAGGAGGCTGTAGAGGTGAACGGGGTTAAATTACAAGCCACTTGTCTAAATTGCAGTGCGGAGGTACGGGGGAGAGGAGCGCGGGCGGAACTCCTAGGGGATGAAGGAGAGCCGCTGCCGTAGAGCTCATAAAATATGCAAAAATAGCCTTAATGGATATAGGCTGCAGTAGTGTAGATAAGACGTCAATTAGCATACATAATTAAGCGCTGTTTTATACTTAATGTTTCTGTAACGTACTTTTATGTGATTATGTAGTCTCTCGCTTGACCACCATCACACGTAGTAACCACTCTTTAATGATGGAGTAGGTTTTTGTCTACGGCAGAACTTTCACGGGCGTAAACGTTCGCATCATTCGGATCTGGAGTAAACCATTGCAGAGCGATGTGAGGATCAGGAGGTTCACTCGGGCATGAGACGCTTCTTCAAATAATTATACAGCGTCACATTGCGCTCATAATCACAAAACCCAACAATTGTAGTTATAACACAAAGTACTCCAAATCCAATATACTGTTTTAACTACTGCGTTAGGTTTTCGTATAACACCTAAAGTAAAACTGTGTAATGTCATGTCCACGTAATGCTCAGTGTCAATTTTTCCAGGAGAGCAATCAAGGGTTAATTTTAATGGGCTGTCACCGTTCAGCGTGTTCTCCGGCTCCGTGACCACAAATATCTTAGGCGAATGAAGCTCGTTTTATGTAGATACGTTTTGGTCAAACGGTTGCCTGCTGGGCATGAGAAAAGTTAACAACTCAACAACAAATTAAGTGCGTTAAGTGTATGTTAAAGTCGAGCGGCGAGGCGCGCTTGCCTTAAAGATAATATACACAGCATCACATTGCTCTCGTTGCCTTGGGATGTAAGGTGTTAAATCCCGACAATCCGATAACTTCAAGTTACAGCAGATTCAAGCACGAAGCACCCTTCAAGTCGGATAACAGTAATATTTATACAGTATTGTTTGCCGGCTGCAATAGGAGCTGCAGTTGTACCAGCCTAGACTGCCTCCTGCAACGGAGACTTACCTGCACAGTAAACAATTTCTTTCCTCCGTCGTTTAATAAAATACAATACTCCAGGAAATGTCCCGAGAGTTCCCTCAAACTTTAAGTAGCCTTAAGCACACACTCCTGTAGAACCTCTCTTGATACTAGTCTCAAGTTAAACAGGGATATTATTTGAAGCTGCCGTGAACGTATACCGTTTAAAGGAAGAACTCTTGGGAAATTTGCGGCGGCGCCTCCATTAGCGCAGCGTGTTGTTCCGAACAAGGAAGACGAATCGCTCCTCGTGCATACCCCGGGGTGATACCAGGTCCAGTAGTATAACACTTTTGCTACTATTACTTACATGGCGTGTTTGGCCAAATTGTTTTATTTATCATTTTGTACACCAAGTCTAAGGGCGTCTTTAAATATTAATACATATACAATATAAGCTAACTGGTAGTAGTGAGCGGGTAACTTTCTTCCGTTGCGTACGTTAAGCTGAATGTTTCCGCTTGAAGTACGGGCTGTATACTTATCTCGCACGCAGTAATAATTTCCCATACACCAGACCGAATAACTTTTCGACTATGCTTTTCAATACTATTCTAATTAATATTCTATCTATTAAACTCATCTTGATAACAAATGCAATCCAAAAAGTTTTATACCAACGATGAACGGATTCGAATGCAAACTTCCGCTGTAACACCGACAGCGGGTACGTAGCAGGCAATGTTCGAATACAAAGCAAATGTTCAGAAGTGGCAACACTAGCCTGCTGGATCAAGTTTTATCAGAGCCATTGCAACAATACCCTAAGTTTAATTTCTTGGCCCCGAGAGGGAGGTGGGAGGCAGAAGGGAAGTCGCCGATGAGCAAAAACAATTTAAACTTAATTTAATGGCTCTGGATATACAAGTTCAATTGTACAAAGGGCAACTTATTATTAATGACAGTAAGAATAATACCGTATTATAAAATTAATTACTATTCCAAGTGTTTTTTACTATTAATTTGCGTTTCATTAAGAGCATGAAGGATATGAACGCAGAGTGTACATTATCTTAACCAGCGCTATGTTATGGACAAGTAAATCACTTATCATCAGGCGTATCATTTTTAAAAAAACAGTATTTGATCCTGACAAATATTTATTAATAACTGTGCGTACAAAATTCTTCGTAAATTTCATCAGGAATTAGAGAACATTCTCAGTGTTTTCCAGGTGTTTAGGTCATTGTTTTATCAGTAAAATACAATTCGCAGAATGTATCCGATATATGTTTGATATCAAACACGTAGTTATTCTCTTTACAATATTTACATGCAGCAATTTTCGTAACGAATCAATTATCCACAGAGTTATATTAATATAAAAAATATTTCCGAACTACCCCCGCAGTATATGCGAAGTAAAGATTAATTATTAATTACTGAAATATCAATTTATTTCATTTTTTCATAAGGTAGGCGATGTAAATCTGAAACATTAATATTCGTTTAAATCAGATTTAAAAATTAAATTGCTCTAAAATGTAATATTGAAAGAAGATTAAGAACACAGAAACATTATTAAAGGTCTCCTTAGGGAAGACAATTTAACTGTAGTCCAATTAAAACACAGCGGAAGTTTGTATTGTCCTGCATCCGGTGACGGGGAGTCCCCCGCGAAATATGCAACTGTATAATACAGTTACATATTTACTGTGTGCTAAGTAACTATGTTATAAATGTAACGTTAGAAACGTATTCCTTTTTTTAATTTAAAACTTTCCAGGAAAATAAAGAAGATTCCTTTCGATCTCCAGTGACCTTCATGGGACAAAAATACAGATTAAATCATGGGGTCACCTCTGAACTATATGTTAATGTGTTAGTAAAAGCTAGATTTCGTGTATATGGCTGCAGTATATATACCTGAAGTATAATGAGGAAGTAATTGATGCTGATGTCCAATATCCTCAATGGCACCCCCAGGTCTACGGAGAATATTGAACCGTAGACGTACCGCGGGCTCTCCGCCTTCACGCACGCAAACAGTCGTCGCGTCGTTTTCTTGACCTCCGTATTAGCTAAAATAAAAAAAAAAATCAATAAAACAGTAGTTGAGTATCACTTCACTTTATTAAAAGTGTAATTTTTTTCATAATAATTGCCGCGACATACAATTCACGTGGCAACACGCCGAGATTATTATTATATGGAAAAGTGTATTGAATTGAAATATTCATTTTGATGAAAGGTTTTAACAATTTACTGAGACTTCATTGTGATTTTTTCTACTGCGAATTTTACAAACATTATTTCAACATATACATTCACATGTTGAATAATTTACCAAATTTCACAAGAATTTAAGGCCTGAAAAATAGATATATAGATAGATCCTCCTTCTCTATCCAATATATTCTTCTCTGTAATGCGCTGCTTCTCGAAATCAAAACAGTTACCAATCTGAACATATTTAAATCAAAAGTCCGAGAACTTCTCCTAAATGAAGTAGTGCCTGGGTCCTCATAAATAAATAAATATTTACGTACCGATATACTCATGTTCATTTATCATATATTATTATTATAAATATGAGTATATTATGTATTATTAATAAATCTATATTAAGTATATTATATTTGTTTTATGTGTCTAATTTAATGTTGTGTTGTTGTATATAATTTAGTATTATTTTCATATGTATTATCACAGACCTTTTACTTTAAATGCTCAATGCGTCTACCAAGGTAGACTATAAGAGAATGCCAATGGCATTAACCTGCCTTTACATGAGGTGTTAGAAGAAGAAATAAATAAAATTGAGAATATAATGTTAGCAGCACTACAATACTCACAGTCAGGTTTCAAGTGGAACACCAGCGAATTGGATACGTAGTGCAACACTTCCCCACAGGCGACCTTGGTGTCCGTGGCGGTGGCGCAGAGCAACCACACCGAGTACAGGGACCTCAGCTGGCGCCACGCCAGAAACGTCCACACCTCAACCCTCTGAAATATAGTAGAGCTGATGCTGAGAGGTTTTGTTCAACTGGAGCAGAGCTCACGGGTAACGAGCATAATCAGGGCTACTCGTTAGTATTTACAGCAAGTGCGTATCAAAAGTTAATTTATGCTATTAAAACCAACTGAAGCAGCTTTTATTAGTATATATTTTTGGAGGGTCTACTCGCCGCTGCATAACTGGATATCCCTTTGTAACCACCGCAGCGGTATCCACATTTACTCCAAACAGTTTGCGGATCGATCGAATGTAATGAACCCGTAGCGTTAGATACAATAACATGAAATGTTTATATATAGGGAAAGATGAGATTAAATAAATCTAATAAGACAGCCCGGACCTTGTTTACGTCTACGAGATACGCTACGAGGCAGTAAACAATCGTAACCACGAAGGTCACCCCCAACATGATGAGAATCTGAAAAGCATGTTCATATTAGTTGAAGTATCAAACATGAAAATTTCCTCACAAACGAAGCAATCATTCAATTACATTCAATACGAGATCTTTCAGCTAATTTAATGATTGTTATATTATATTTATTTATAAGAAAGTGGTAAAGTTATGCTATGGGGTGTAAAGATTCCTACACAACAACTCGCAATACCCAAGGTAACCTCACCCGCTCGTCCTGCAGCTTTCTATTCAAAAAATCGAGGTTCTGGCTCTTCACTCGCATTGGGCCAGCGTGGTGGGGGACAGCCCAAATCCCTCCACTATTAGGGGAGGTCCAAGTCCAGCAGTGGATATCTATCAGCTGAAGAAGAAAGCTACGCTCTGCAAGAGATGCTAGGACAATGACCACTAAATGGCTAAGTTCTTTATCGTATGACTTAACTGTAAAGCTTTTGGTAAATGTTTTGTTATATGAAAATATATATTTTTATTATTATTAACGTAGCTTCTTGTATCATATATTATATATGTATATTTATATTTAGTAATATGTATATAACATATATTTAATACTGTGTTTAGTTGTGTTATAAGTTAAGCGCTGTAGATGCCCACAGTACAGGCTTGCCTTGTTTGTTGGCGATGGGAATATCGAATGTATGTCTCTGTTCTTATAATTATATAAATAAAATAAAAAGGAATCTAGTATTACGTCGCCTCGTGTTCAAATCCACGAACGATCCTCCTCTAGATCCCTGGGAATATAAAATTCCTTTAACTATTTACTTTACCGGAACATTTCATGTAACAAGTAATCTCAAGTTAACAGTAATTGGTAATACTTTTAACAAAAAAAATATTTTTTTCTAATTTCTTTATAACTGTATATTCTTTTATGTATTATATAATACAAAACATGTGTTAGATATTAAGGAAAAATGACTAGTTATCGCATTCTGTTGGAAAAATAGTAATTGTTTTGAATCGTACAAAAAGAACTAGATTGAATTTCTATGTACTTTTGTATTGTTTATATTTCATTCTGAAATGTATTTCATAATTGAGAATGAAGAGAATTTTTAAAATGTTACACTAATTAAACCATAATTGTTACAAAATGCATAATAATGTATTTTTACACATTTGACTGTATGAAAGGGAGTATTATGGATTTTGTACTCACTTTTGCTTTGCATAGGAAGAAGTGTTACTCGTAAAGAACATCTGTGTGTTGTATATTGTGAAGAAGTAAATATCATCAAAGAAAAGTGTCTTATTAACAACCGCCGATTTTTTTATACAATTAAAATACAAAGGAAGAAGGGAGAGCATTCATTTAAGTCTTGACCGACGTCCTCTTACCGGACTTGTGATTTTGATGTTATTAAACTGTGCGTTAAGGAAATGTATATAAAAAAGTTGAAACTTCCACCGATAAGTTGAACTCCCGTTTAATGTGTGCGGCGATGAGCAGCACGTGGCGGTACACCTTGCAACCGTAGTTCGCGCTCGCCCCCCTGATGCTGGACAGCCTCGCGTTCACTCCCGTCATCAGCACCGTGTAGAAACCGATCTCGGAGTCGTGCACCGCGAAAGCCACTGTCAGGACGGCGACCGTGCTGAGCGGCACCCGCAGCCGCCACATCCAGAACACGTCCGCTACCACCGACACCGCGCCCACCGTTACGACATTATAACATTTCTTGGTGACCACCGCCGAGTACGACTCCTGGGGCATGCACTTCTCGTCTAACTTCTTAATCGCGTCGAATGTGTTCATCTTGAAGGCGCCGTTGATTATCAAGTGCAAGGCCTCGAGGGACATGAATATTTGGAAGGCGAAGAGAGCGCTGCCCACCTCCGCCGGCGCACCGTACACCACGTCGCAGGCGATGGCCGCGGCCACACCGCCCACCGCGCTCACCCACACCACGTTGCTGAACACCATCACTCCTAAATTATGCAGAAGGAAGAATCGTCTGATGCCCACGAAGTGTTGCAGGACGATCAGAACGGTCATGCTGCGGAATGTTTCGTTGGTGTACATTGTCCTTGACCGAGTGACCCCGAACTCAAACTTTCCCTTTTAATTACTATTACCAAAAAGATTGTTATATAAAGTTTATTATAATCAACAACATATATATCACTTAATACACAATTCAACTTCAGTTCATGTCGTAACTTGTACCGTCCGGCTGCTAAATTGTAATGTGAACATATCGATGTAGTGCGGATATATTCGGATTGATATTACAAGTAATTGTTTATCGATTAATGATTTCAAGTAATAAAGTGCTATTATAAACAGCTTACCGATCAACTAATAACAAAATAATTTATATTAGAAATGTTTCATATTGATTCCATTGAAAATAACATACACTTATTATATAGTATCATCGTGGGCGTGTCGTTTTCCAATCGCACTGAAGCTGGTCTGCTGTGCTTCCGTGAAGCTGCTGCAAGCTGCCCGTGTAAACCCGGTTAAAGCTTGCGATTATCCGGCTTAACCCGTGCACAGGATTAAGTAGCAATAAAACATTTACCAAACTACCCGGTTTACAATAAAATCGGACCACTTCGTAAAAGTATAGCGTGTTATTGTAAAAAGGAATGAAAACGTTTTCTTACATTGCTTAAAGCACTCCTTAGCTTCGAATAAGCAAACCTTCGTATTTCTTTTTTTATTTATTTTATTCAAAAGAAAATTAAATAGTTTTTTTTCTTACTTCCTTACTGATAAGGTTTGTATGAAATCTGCACGTTGTGAATACAAATAGGAGGCATTTTTAACAAAAGTAGTGTATAAGTAATATAAAAACTTGTGTACAATGATATACCCACTTAATGGGTTCAGTACTGTCAATGCAAAAACTTTAAATTTTTCATGTTAAATTTGTGTTTCAGCGATTCTTGTACATTTCTCTTGTAGTAGTTTTCAACAAGGAATAAACACTTCACTTTTTCGTGTACTGATATAATTTGACAGTGCTTGAACCGTGCAGAGCTATCTTCAGACTAATGTTTCATATTTTTAGGCAGTATGATTATTAAAATTCGAATTTGAAGGTTTAGTATGCGATCTAGGTAACTTTTAAATGTGTGTCCGTAACTTGTAATTCCGTATGTAATTATAGATTCTGCAACTAATTGATAAAACTACTTTTTCTTTATAAGCATCGTGTTGTGCAAGGGTTACCACATAACAATTCATAAGACCCAAGCCAATCTCCTGCTCGTGGTGCAGCCTGCTAATCAACAAATGAGGCTCTGGCTCCACACAAACCCTCATTTTGCCGGCGTGGGACGAGAATATCCAAATGCTCCTACTAATAGGAGAGGCTTATACCTATCTATCAACTGATGATGAATCAGGTTGTAAGGTTTAATAAAATTTTGCCCTGAGAAAAATTTACTTCAAACGTTCTAGCGACCGTCGTTCAAAGTAATGATACCTCACTCCCTCCGCTCAGTCACGGACAACTTATTATAGTTAAGTGATCGCGTGACTTTCGCCGGCTAAGTTACATGTCATGTGACATTGTCTTAAATGTTCACTCAAGTGGTGCGATGCGATAAAGTTTGCGAGGAACAGCGCGCTGCCGGCGGCGAAGAGTTTCCGCTCACTTCAATGAAAGAGGACAACTGCAGTTCAATATTATTTAAACCTTTATTATATATTTACTTAACACTAAAAGCTCTTGAGTTGGATTTATTACTTCGTGGACTGATTAGATCATCACTACTACTATGATATATAAGGTGTCTAAAGATTTCCCGACCGTCACCATGCTGATATTGCTTTCAGTAAAGCTAAGTATTTACCGTCACTAAATCGTCGTAACAAAAAATAAACCGTTAATATTCTGTTACTCCCATATTGCAGATTTTAAACGGAAAGAAATCTATTGAAATAAATATAGTAGTAACGATGGAATCGTAACTGAAAACCAAACTGGATCATTAAAGGAAAATAATGGGAATGGAGGCTACGCTGACGGATGAACTAACGAAGAAATAATACTGAGAATACAAGTGCATAAAGAAGTTTCATCGCATCATGCAGAGCTTGTGAAGGCTTCTTAGCACCAAGTAGATAAGCATTGAGCGGCTGGTGACTTGGCAGTGAAATGATTCCTCTAAAGACGTTCAGCAAATGGTTCGTGTGATGGTAAACTATTAACAATTACACGGCAGGCGATCTTAGTAATTATATAATCGTTGCAATATTGCTGATAGGTCTCTGTTGCAGGAGACTGTCTGAGTAGGTACCACAGCAGATCCTATTGCAGCCGACAAGTAGTAGTATAGAAGTGTTCCAGATTGAAGGATGCTGTATGATAGTGAAATTACTTCGGTAACGAGACTTTTTTTTTTTTTTTTTTTTTTTTTTTTTTGTTTGGGGGTTTTTTGCCGGGGGGTTTTGGGGGGGCCGTTGTTGGGTTTGGGTTAGGTTTTTTTTTT
>DWLS01002778.1:0-17268 GCA_018246255.1 Pachliopta kotzebuea | reverse complement strand
TTTCAAACAAATGAAGTGGTCACTAAGAACCGACGGCCGGCTAGTACCACACACACAAAGGATGCTCCAACTTATGTGCTCGAAAATATTTATACTCATTAAGCCATGTTTGCGCTAACGACTAACACTTCAATTACTACTAAATTATACATAACTTTCATTTGCAACCAGCTTCACGGCATTATAAAAAACTAATTCTCTTTAAAGATCTTGTCACAGTAACCTTTGTTTATTGCAACCTTCCTATTAGGGACCATTAGGGCTACTGCCTGAAGAAAAAACTTCAGTCTTATTAAAGCACAAGCCGTTATCAGTTTTTGTAGATAAACTTAAACTTGTCAAATCAGTGATAATGATTCTAAAGAATTTCACCGAACACATGTCAATATACACAATGAAGACGTTATAAGGAAGGAGAATCTAAAGAGAAAAGTGATGAGGAGTGCAGTATAAGTAATATCAAGAAAGCAAATGATTACTAATTGCAAAATATTTTTTAGAAAAAAAAATATCTAAACTTTTATTTTTTTATTTCATGTATTTGTATAGCGCAAAATTGCAACCTATCTTATTCCACAAAGTTCTTTTTTTATCGAGTGTAGTTGATGCTTTTGGCCACTATTATGGCCGCGAAACCTTCATCGGACCCTGAGCTCGGGGATCCGGACTCTGCGAGCTGAAAAGTATATATATATATATATATAACTTATATAATATAAGGGAGAGGAGAGAGACGAGGGAAGAGGATTTGGGGAAGGAGGAAGATGTGGAAAGAAAAAGAGGGAGATGATACAATAGATTCTTATATATAGTTCCAAAAAGTAGTGTTACACCTACTATTAGCCATAATCTCTATTTATAGTTTGTCGTTGCCAGAGGTCACGACCAATTTGATTCATTAATTAATTCACGTACCATTATTATACTAATCCGACTTCTTCAACATTTAATAAAAAAAGAGTAATTGATTATGAACACGCGACCGTAGTTATTTTGATTTCATTGCTACACATGTAGCAGCTAGAAATGAAATGAAAATGTAACAATTGCTATTAACTCAAAATGAGTTGCGAGGAAGCCTGTCGGTAATATCTACTGGTCCACACACCATAATTGTTTGTTTTCATTGCTGTCAACGTAGCAAAGGCTACGTGTTTGTTTTATATAAACACCGTGTACGTATATCTGTTTAATACATAGTTATGGCAAAGGTACGGTAAGCTAAAAGGATAATTAATTTTAATGCATTGTGCAATCTTCGAAATTACTCCTATTATAGGATTGTGACTATTTATAGTGCAATAGGTATAAAACTGTTATATTAAGTTTGTTTTTATGTTATATTTATTTTATGTCATATTTCATGTTTTTGCTTGCTTATAAATTAAATTAACTATCATGTCAAGGGAGTTGTTTTAGTAATGTGTAATTTTAAGAGAAAAATAATTCTCAATGTTAAATTTTTTTGTTTTTACTGAAATTTTTGATTACATAAAAGTCTTGAAAAAAATAGGAACATCTTTTAAAGTACAGCTTTCAACAAAACAGAGAATTAAAATTTATTGTAATTCTCTATTTTGTTTCAGTGTTATACTTTAGTATTATACTGTATGTTTATATAAATACTGTGCTGATTTTCGGCGTTTTTATTTCAAAAATATTTTGAAAATGACTAAGTTATAGAGGAAATCTGACTTAGCTGTTTTTTGCACGCTTTGGGATAATCATTTTCGTATATAGAGACGTTTTGTAGCATCGCATTTATACTTGTTACGAAATAAGCACAAAGTACGAGTACATCTTTTTGGCCGCGTATCAACACTAAATTATTGAAGCTGTTTTTATGTATGAAATTCATTAAACGTATGATTGGGGTCACATCGATACTTCGTTTATTTTTGTTTCGGAATTGCTATATATTTTTTTGATTGTTGCGTATTTTTATATACAAATGCATTAGAAATAGTTTCACGGTTTTCATACACTTAAATGAAATAAAACAGAAATCACATTCATAAATATTTATATTAAACTGGCCGTAATCAGTTACATATTACAATCAAAGTAGATGATTTTTTGACGAAACTATGTATCGCCACTTCGCTATAAATATTCACAATATATGTATAGAAACATCAAAGCTACATGATACCGGTTTCACCGTACAACACTGGTGCAAGTTCCGATTATGACGAGGGTGCGATCTTCCAATACGTACACAAATAAAAGTAACTATATCCGAATACTTAATTAAAACTCCTTTTGCTATTGGTATACACACACATAAATAAAAACAGTTGTTGGTTGTCTTTGGTGCTCTAGCCGTTATCTGCATTGCACGTGTAGTTCCAAACTTGACATCATTACTTTATGAAAAAAATCATTAATTTTTCTTAAAAACGAACGACGTTACTGTTCCGACGAACAATACTAGCAATCAGTTTCGTTATTAAATAATAGTTATCATTAAACAGCGGCGTGCAGTCTTTTACAAAAAAAAGCCTCATACATTATATTTACAAGAGGAATCGTAAACCATAGATTTTCTATAAATCTAACGTTATGCTTAGAGAATATTAACAAATAACGTAAACGTGACATGACGTGGTTAGTGTCAAAAATTATATTGACCAATGAAAATGTTGCTGTGAACAACAGTATTAGGTTAAGTAATAGATCATCTTGTTTCCATGGAACTTGTGGTAACCGAAACTTTTAATGGTAACCAATGTGATGGTATAAATGTGGTAGTAGTGGAAAAAGTAATTATCAGAACCTTACATAATAATACCTATTCAAATAATGGCATTTTGTCCCATTTAATATCTTAACCTATGGTATTGTTAATTTTTTAAATTTGCTTACCGTAGACATTTTAAATATATTTACATAAACTACTTGTCGATGTACACATATTATAAAGTAATGCTGCTTACATGTAGTTACAAATAAATAATAAAAGCGTTTCAAATTCGACTAAAACACACTTCACTTTGGTTTATTATTAACTTAAATCTTGATCCAAAAATCTTATCATGAAAATACTTCTAAAAAAAAATACGTGGTAATTCTTTAACGTTTTTTTAGTGTGATAAATATGTGATAATCCTATAAATATAAAGAATAAAACGTAATGTTTACATAGAACTTAAAAGATTTTTTCCACGGAATATTTATTTTGTGATTCAAAAAAGATTCACCTAAATTAATTTAAATGAGATTTTATTAGTTAGAATTTATGAGTTTCGTACGCACGTATTTTTTTTAACTATTGAATTTGAAAAAAAATATCATCAACACAAGTAATCATAAAAGTTAATAGTACAAAAACCATAGTTAACCTATTTTTAATATTATAAGTAAATAAATAAAAACATTGAAAAATAATATTGTATATGCGTTTCATAATAGGGATTACAAGATCTTTTGTCATCTCTTATATTTTAACAATTAAATTACACTTATTTTAAAACTAAATTTACATGTCACGAATACATTAAAACCTGTCCCTTATTAAAAAAAAATTGCAGGCGAAATTGAATTTCCCGTATGCATTAATATTCTCAGTAAAATACTCTAATTACTGTATAATTCCCTTAAAATTATTAAAAATATACGTCTTGTTAACTGAACAATTTATGTTAAACTAATATTTTAATGTAATCGCAACTATCAAAAATTTTAATCACATCATAGACCATATATTTTAATTCATGTTAGTAAATATATTAATGTTATTATCAGCTTTAACTTCAATAGAGTATGAAAACCAGATAATTGTAAACATATCACATAATCGGACGGATTAATTATACTTGAAGTACCATCCAAAATATATTCGTACCCATATAGTACCATGTAATGTGTGCCAAAGGCAATTTTTAAGGCACGTTTAATTTCTAGTAAAAAAAAATTCTTATCCAAAATAATAAATATGGACGGTCACTTAATTTGATCACGGTTTCTTTTCTCAAATCTTTGGTTAAATTTGATTATAAATCCAAAAAGCTTAAATAAATTTAAATACGTAAATTTGCGGGTTATTATTTTTCTCACAATTCAATCACAATTATTGAGTTAGTTTATTATCGATATTGTTTTATGTTGATTCTGGCTTGTTACATAGTGAAGTCATCTTTGTTAGATTCCTTTTTTATTAAAGAGGCTTATTTACTATAAAGACATAGTTATTAGAAAAAATTGTAATTAAAAAAATAAATTCAGTTTGTAATTAGTTGTGTTAAAGGCGTAGGCGATTCATCACCGTAAAATTTATAACGCGGGGGAAGGTTTACAGGTGCTTCTGCCGCGGAATCTGCGTGTTGGGAGTCCCTGTGTCGGCGCAAATCGACTTTGCGCTGGAAAGCCTTGTCGCACAGTCCACACGAGAAGGGTTTGTAGCCAGTGTGTTTGCGCATGTGCGTGATCAGATTCGAGCTCTGGCTAAACGCTTTCGAGCATACTACACACTTGTGCGGCTTCTCACCTGCAACAGATATCTTCATGTACATACCAACTACAACTATTTAATACTTACTTAAATTTTATGTAACCTACTTACAACTATAATATAATTATAATAGTTGAGACGGAAAAATAACACGAAAAATTTTGGCACCATCTCTTTATAACAATTATCAATTATTGTTGCAAGAAAAACAGATCATGAAAAAGAAAATATATGAAACAAAACAACTTTAAATGTTATTATGGGAGGGGCCGAATGAATTTGTAATACTTTTATTACGTGTTTATATGTAAGGACAATAGGTAATAAGTGAAGTGTGCATCGTCAACAAACCACTTGAGTGGTTTGGCCAATCTTATATTTGTATAATCTGTCAATCTTGTGATTTAAAAAAAATATTAAAGTATCAAAACGGACAAAAAAAAATTTAATATCTATTATAATAACCTCAGGGTTGTTGTAGGCCTCGACACACATTGTTCAAAAGATTATAAAATCAAAACATATATGTTACTGTGTTTATGTTTTCATATTCTGTACTCACAAGTGTTATGAATATTTTTTAATTATATGTAAAATTCTTGCAGTTTTTTTAAATATTTGTTATATTAAATATGTAAAGTACTTTTTACGTATATCGCAATTTGTTTGACAAATACCTAAAGTACGAGATCGATAAATAACGTTAAAAACATGAAGCAATTTTATAGATAGAACAGGATTTAACTGGACTTTTTATTTGTGCAGTGATCGTCGCGCCATGTGAAGGTCTGTGAAGGCTGCGCGGCTAATTGCAAGACGAACCGCATTTTGGAATATTGATGATGAGGCATTTATCGGAGGACGATGGCCATGTACGGCCACCGTAAATCATTCGAAACGACGCAGATACGTGACGAGACGTCGCAGACCACGGCCAATATGTCGGCGACATTTTTTTTTGGCTCAATTCGTCTGGACTTAAACAAAAAATTACCGTGGCGTAGTACAGAACTGCGCAAATATTTTACGAAAGAAGCTTCATACTCAAACTTTTTGTATTGTTGTAATAATATTGTTAAAGTTTTCGTCATAGATACGCTTTTTAAGTAGTTGGAATAATTTAGAGTCACAGCTATATTATCAAAATTTTATGTTAAACTGGTATTTAAAGCAGCTCTCATATCGTATCGATAGTAAACTGTCTATACATTATTATGTTAATATTTTTTTCCAAAGCAGTAGCAACACAACAACCGATAAAGGTTATATTAAGCGCGACCTCAGACAAGATGATAAGAGCTACCGCGGTCCAGTAAGCTCTTGGCGATTCGTTTTTTGCTCATTGATAATTCATTACCACGCAAACCGGCTGCAATTTGCCGACGAAACATTAATTATACATATTTAAATGTTCCATTCGTAGAGATCAGTATAACCAATAAAAATTTCCTTAGGTAATTCATTTTGACACATTTTCATTGCTTCAAATACGAATAGAGTGTGCCTGACATCAATATTTATTAAGAAAAGAAATAAGAAGTTGTTTATACAGCAGTCTGTTTTGCCATCAAAGTATACATTCTGCGCTATTTAAATTACAACAATTGTAATTTCGAAATTATAAATACATATTTTATAAAATAGTTATATTGGTACACAACACAAAACAATATAAAGTTTTGTTATAAGCTCGTTTCTAGTTTGACACAAATTATTTTCAAATTTATTTCTCCAAGTGCCAAACTCCAATTATGACGTTTATGTCGCATAACTTTACACTAAAGCTATAATTTTCTGTTTCTTGAGGGGAAATTTATAAATTTTTGAAAGCGATTATTTTACTAAAATTAACAGTTTACCCTCCGCTTGTATGAATGCATTATTATTATTTAATTAGACATTTCATGTAAAAGTATTAAATAAGAATGAAAAAATAGACAAAATAAAATTTCATGCACGGGCCGGGCCTTACCTGTATGTATATAAGTGTGTTTCTTCATATCTGATTTTTGATGAAATCTTTTCCCGCAATATTGACAAGGGTAGGGTCTCGTGTCTGAGTGGATGAGCAGGTGAGTCGATAGAGTACTGGACCGTTTGAAGCATTTACCGCACTGTTTACACTGTACACAAAGCAATTTTTTTAATAATCATTAATAACGCATAGTATATGTGATATCGGTATTATAAATAGTAAAGCGTGCTTGTTCATTACTGAATACTATTTCGTGTATTGACAGTCGCAACGCAGCAATGCCGTTATGAAGATATATTAAGAATACTAGGACGGGGGCTGTGTCTAGTGGTTTAAAAAAAACCCAACCATCATCGAAACTTTTCCACTTGTGGCTCCGGAATCAAACCGGTAACTTCTGTCATGTAAATCGAGCAATTTTTTTTAACTTAACAGAGAGTGATATTCCCTGCCCCGTGTTAGTATTTCCAGACATCGTCATATTACATTATTCGGTTAATAAAATTTCTTTATTTTTTAATAACCTTATCAGGTTTGTTTCTTACTTTATGAAAACTGCTGAAAAGATATACTTTTGTATGGTAGAACTTTTTATTAATTAAAGTAAGTAGAAGTAATTAGATTTCATACGGTATTTGTCAGTGTCGGTCCCTATTACTGAGTATAGTAATAACAGACCACTTCAAACTCTTTCCTACGCCGTACCTTTGATTTTCCATGATCCATTTTTTTTTCTTTTTTACTACCTACTAATTAACAAATCAACTGATCGTTAAAATTGTTTCATATGAATTAACTGTTTATGTTCGTTTTACTTAAACTTTTTGTTGAATGAATTAATGTAGTTATAATCAGAACTAAGAAAAATATTTTACTACTGGGATTTTGAGTTTACTGTTTACAAGATTAAAGACAGTAAATTTGATTATTGAAAATAAATGAAAAACTTTTAAATGATTTCGATACAAGTCTATGTTAAATTTTTAGTCAGATTTGAATAATAATTGCTTTTGGTTTGTATTTAACTAGTAAAAAAATGTTCTCAAACAAACAAGTAACGTAAGTGGCTAATAATTAAATAATCTGTTATTCTGAATCACCAATAACATATTAAGCATCCGTGAGATTTATGAGCATAATCATGCCTTTTCTGAATGTATTCTTTCTTACACCTTTCTTTTTGGCCTAATATTACGTACCGTCGTCGTCCATGGATGAGCTGTTTGGCTGTATCGAACTAGCTAAGTTATACCATTTTATAGTAAAGAAAGAAATTATTTTGCTTCCGAGTCTTTATCAAATTATGACATTAATAATTACTACTAAGATAACGTAACGCACGTGGTATACCTCCGGGAACATTATATAAATTTTTTGTAGTTTGTTTTAATATACCGGTCACATGACGCGTTGATTTATTTACGCAGATGTTTTGTACTCGAAAATATAGCGTCTATTTTGTAATAGTTTGCTATGTAACAAGTAGAAATAAGTAAGAGCAATTTACTATTAGTGTACTAGTTTTAATATTAATATTAGACTGATAACAATATCAAGTTATCAAAAATAAAATATGCTACATAAAAATATTATATATTCATTTAAACTATTATATTGTTTACTCGGAATAAAAAAAATTAAAAGCTAAACTAAAGTTGAGATTGTTATACATATCTGGTATCAAACAGGAAATTAAGGAAAGGGTCAAGATTTACTTTAGGACACTTCGTCAGGGCTTTGTTAAATAAATATCTAGTGAACGACGAATAGTCATATTCATTATATAGGAAGAATAGAACTTTAGATTAGTTACACAAGTTCCTGAAAACTTGAGGATGATTATTTATTATTGATCAACTGAGGAATACCGACAAAATTGTTTGTCGTACATGTAGTAAAGATTTTCATAACTTTCTTTTAAGAACATTACAAAAGAAAGTTGAGAGGCCATTAGTCGGAAGGTTAGTCGTTAAATATGCGGCGAATGATAATCCGCGGCACAAATCCGCGTGGCGGGCCGATGTGACAGTTGGCGGGGCAGCTGCCTCGCCTCGCGCCGCATAAAAACCGACAGTTTTTTGGTTTTTTTACAATATAACGTCGATGGACTCTCTTATAAACAACACAGGTGCCGGGGTATAGCCATACACATATGGTTATCGACTATACCCCGCGTAGACGGAGATTTTTTTTATTAAAGCCTCTCTCGAATTAAAAATGCTAAAATGCTGTTAATCTTTGGTTATATTTATGGCGTTTTAGGTAACCGTATTTCGAGAGTTATCTAAGAGGTGATTGCCCTGAAATTTAATAGCAATTGTTTTTAAGCAAATGATTAAATTAAAATTTACTCGTTTTCTTATCTTAACACAATTGAATAGATCAAACAAATTAGAAATTTTTCTTGCGCTATTTTTTTCGAATTGGTATTAAAATTTATGTATGATAATTAAACAAAACTTCAAATAAGTTTTTTTAAAAATTAGTAAAAAATTAAATGACTTCTATAGCATTTCTGGTGATAGGTCTCTGTTTTTTTTTTTAATTTATTCTTTATTTTAGGTCTCTGTTACTGAGCATCGTCTATGTAGATACTACTGCAAGCTCCTATTGCAACTGGCAAACAGTAGCGTCCAAACATTACTGTGTTCCAGTTTAAGGGGCGTTGTGATCTAGTGAAATTACCGGGGTAACGAGATTTAACACTTTATTTCATAAGGCAACGAGTGAAATGTAGTTCTGTGTATACCATTTTAACCTACGTCAAGTTGTTATCGCCAAGCGTATAACTTACTAACCAGTGAACGCCTTGTTGGACTTGTTACCTCGACGAATAAAAAAAACGTCAAATATTTCACCAATAAAATGTACATAATTTATGCCTTGATTCTTATACGCATTATTCGTACGATATATAACGTTTAATTTTACTTATATTACTGTGAAATTATTTACTATTATAATTGTGGTAGGTTATTTAGTAGAAGTTTTATTAAATAAAGTAAATTGCGTAAAAGTGTGTTGTCCGGTATGGGCAATTAGGCAGGAGCGCCGGCGGTCGCGTGGCGCGCACGCGTCTCTTTCCGCCACCATGCACCGGGCGCAACACACGCGGTATCATTTAAACGTTTATTAACAATTACATTTATGATACTTTATTACCAACTTAATTCACACCTGTAAACTGTTATTAATTTACGTATGATGCATCTTTTTTATTATTTTTAAAAAAATTTACAAATCGTATTACAGAGCAACTTACAAACGATACAGCATATTCAATAAATTGCTATTGTATCTCAATGTAATTGTGATTTAAGCATTAAGCTTTGAATGTTAAAAAAAATTAAGTTTTATAAGAATGCATGTGTATAAATAAAATTTAAAATATTTACTTTGGTAAGTGGCTCTTATCATCGTATGACACAAGGTAATTATTCCGCCAATTACAAAGCGCCTCGTCGTGATATTAAATATTGGAATTTTGATTAAAACCGAGGCGGATTTTTATAATGATGCCATGGAAAAAAAAGAAGTGTAAAAAAGGCGAGAAGACGAGCAACGAGTGAGCCGCATGCAGGGACGCGCGACTTGTTTCGATACCAGAGTACTTATTAAGACAAGAGCAGTTTTTGCTATTTGATTTGTAAAAAGACTAAAATGGGTACTGGTTTTCTATTTAAAACCATTTCGAACGGAAATAGTACAGTTATCCCGGTCTTATTAAAGGATGTTGCTATTTATTGGCCCAATGAAGCGACGCATTATAAAAATAAACTGTCATGAATATTACCTGGAAGGATTTTTCGTTTCTGTTTTCACTTTTAAGAAGTACGGTGAAGTTTATATCTCCGGATTGCGGCGGTGGGGGGAATGTTTGGTAAACGGGAGCTGACGGACAGCGTCTTTCAATACTTGCGGCTCGTTCAGACTCTTGAGGGCTGCTCTGACACCTCTTAACTAACTCCAAAGGGGTTTCCTCATCTTCTCTGTTCTCCCATCGTAAACGAAGCGAGTCATCCCCGGTCTCTTCCTTCTCGCGCTCACACGCGCTACCCGGTGACCAAATTTGACGATTTTTCATTGATAAATTAAGCGGTAACTCTTCTTCATCATCTAAAACAAATATTCCCCGTTAATTTTTAACCTCTATGATCTTCAAGCGTCGTAGCTAAATTTAAAGTCAGTCGGGTCAAAAAGGACGTCTGTGAAATGACTTATGAAATCTGTACAGGTGTGCGAATGTTTATCGAGTGATTACGTCAACATAACGAATTTATGCGCCAATGACTATTGTTACATCCATTTTTGTATATGCATATTTTAGTAATTTATTTTGTTGTTTTTTTTAATTAAAATATAACTTAATCAATTAAATGTTAACATTTACCCATAGAAGATCACATTTTAGACCATTTACTAAAAAGTAAACCAAAGGCACACTGAAACATAAGAGTGAAATAGTACCTCCTAACTGATATTCCGTTATTTGCTGTTACATTAGTTTTCTTGCACGTACATCACAGTTAATTGTAAGTTACAACATAAAATACGTTTCGTTTTACGAATATATTACACGTTTATTACTTAACAACTCTTTTTCAATATAAATTCTTTAAAAAATCAAGTTATTTTTGAATCTAGGGTTCGTTTGGTTCATTATCTTTAGCGTTCCGTAGGAACCGGTATGTATGCGGATAAGCGGCAATTTGAATAAATAAAGTATTTGAACACAATGACAATGAATGGCGCTTATTTTGTAGGCATGAACTGCTTTTCCTTGGCGTGTAGGAAACATGTAAGTTTGCTCCGGTTGTAGAGGTAAACGACATGTAAACGGCGACGTATCAGCGGCACGAGTTATTAATCGGCAAACACAACAGATAGCTATTCTAATGAGCTACGTATAGAAGAAGTCGCGTAAGGAGGCCGAGGTGAATACGAGTTTCATAATGACCTGATGCTAATATGTACGATTTTCACCGCATTAGATTCTCCAAATTAAACGTTTTTTTTTTGCTAACGACAAGGAAACGTTTATTGTGGAACTATGTATTGTATTGTTTTTAATATAGATATCTGCGAAAAAAGTAATTCCCGATCTTTTTGTTCTTTGATTATCATAAAATGTAGTTCAGTTTATCTATAATGAAGTACCCTTTTTAACTTAAATAATAAAATAGTTTGGACTTTTAAAATAAAAATTGATGTTACCATCTCTGGGCGGAGTTCGTCTCATGTGTTCAAGAGATGGCAATGCATATTGTGGCGAAGCTCTCGGCATCAAGAGCGGCCACATGCCGGCTCCGCCGTACAGCGCACCCAAACTGCTACAGTACATCAACGCTCCTAATTCTAAACAAAATAAGTCAATTTTAATTTACTGTTAATACTATGTTTAGTTAACATTATGTCAAAACCGAGCATTAATAATTGAATATTAACGTCATGTTTATCTTCAACTTGACCACATGCTGTTGAAATATCGCAAGACTGTATTTTGTGGAATAATTAAAAGATACCTATGTTCAGCAGTACATGTCAATAGATTGAGATGACGATGTCTTACTCTGGTATTATTTTGGAAATTTTCGGGAAACCTCAATTAAAACGACTTTTTTACTATAAACATATACTGTTAAGATGTAGATTCTGGTCGAAGTGCTGAACCAGCTTATAGACCTTGTGCAATAAATACCATAAAGTGATAATTGGTACGATTAGGCCCGGGACTCAATTTTAAATTAATTAATGGAACTTCTTGATTAAGTAGATAGATCCCTTAAAAAAATAGAATTACAATGTGATAGTTTTATTGAATGAAGTCTAAAGATTAAAAAACCTAGTAACTCTTACCGGTTGCTCTTGCGTATTGCTTTAATGCTCTTCCTGCGATTTCAATATCACCTAGTTGTAAGTGATCCAATCGGTGGTGACTTATAGAGTCTGGTGAATGTGGAGTTGAGCGTGAAGAAATAGGCGAGTGAGGAGAAGGAGTACGGTTCGGTGACGGAAAACCTTGTGCGGGTGGCGGTGATGACGACTGAAATTGTTCTGCCAGTCGAGACAGGAGTACGTGTCGAGACATCCTAAAGGAAACAAAATTGGTTATCATTATGTTGAACTTGCTATTTTGATGAGGTGCCGATCTCTATATTTGAAAAAAAATGTTGTTATTATAAATAAATAAGCAATTTACTTTTACTAATCATTCTGGTCATCCTGCTTTTAATTATTAAAAGTACAAATGACAACAGTACTTAAAATAAATTGAATATCTTTTAGGTAGGTTATTAATTTCATAAAAAATCGTAAAACATGAACGTCAATACACTTTATTATTACTCATATGAATGTATTCTTTTAATCAGCAGCCCATACATACTTATAATAAATAGTGCTTTATGACGTGACCATTGCTATTAACGTCGATTGCGGTATGAGTTTTGTCGACAGCTCTAGCCCTGATTAATCCGGTCGCTTGTTTGTTGACATCGAATCACATTAAAAGCTCAATCAAGTAAATGAAGAATCACAATAATGGAAGCCACCGAGTCGCCGCGGCGCCCGGTGCGTACGCGCATTAATAATGCACAGGACACCCGACTGAAACAATCTTCATTAGACTAAAACGTATAACACGTTATGGAATGAGTTCGTAAACGGTGTCAAATTGAACTTAACCAACGTTACCGAATCGTGAGGAGATTACCATCTATAAATGATTTGCTAAATTTTTGTAATTATCATGATGGAAAAATTGTGGGGACGGGTGGTTTGTATGATTATGTAGAATCTTTTACACCATTGCTTTACTCTATTAACTAAAACAATTATTAGCATATTGTTACTAAATCCGACTTTGAGCTGTTTAAAAAATATCCCTGTTACATTATTAACAGACTTTTCATCAAACAGTAGTGAGTAAATATTTCTGTGTGAAAAGCGCTGTAGCTAATGGAATTACTATTGCACATAGCTTCCTGTTAAATCTCGAGATGATGAACGCAATGCGGTGTTGAGTAAAAATCTTTACTAGCGCCTCGTCGTTACACGTAAACTCATCAATATATCTTACTCTCAGGCCTAAAACCAACTCGCCAAATTACAATAATAAATCAAGAAAATTGAATTACTTGTTAAAAATAGTTTCAATTTGCAGACATTACTTAAGAGTACAGCAGTAAAATCAATGATGTTTGCATTAGTTATATGTAATAATGTCACACAAATATGTCAGTATGTACAAATCATAATGATTATATACATTTGTAGGTGAAGATTCTATTGATATACAAGAAAAACAAAATGTGGTTCTCTGCTGCTATTAAAGCTGATTGAGTAACGAGTGGACTTATGCGGGGGTTGTGTGTCGCAATTTCTTGTTTCAATAAAGCAAGTCTTTATTAGTTGCCGGACGGCAATTACCAGCCGCGCGACCGTCACCACTCATTTTTTCCTTCCGCCCGCGGTGGGAACTCGACCAAGTGTTAAAGAAATCAATCCGCGCGAAATCATTGCCGTAATTAAGTGATTGTATTAAAACAGTTTTGTTTTATTTATTTTCTGATGTAAGTATTCATGTAATTTATATAAACCACTTGTTATCTCAATTAGATATAACATTCATTTAAATTAATATACATCCACAACATAAGTAAAAAACGTGATCAGCAGGACGAATTTAATACATTGCTTAAAAGTATGTTATTCCGACAAAAAATAAGAAATTTCCCTCAGTTACTTGTAATACTCCCTTCTCTAATCACGACCATACACTGGGCAGTAACTAAATCTGTGTGTTTTACTTTAAATAATATCGAGTGGTTAAAGTTATTGCTACTTGTTATTTCACATTGAACTGAATTATAAGAGACTTTACTAAAGATGTTTATGTATATGTATATGATAGTAGTAGAATGTATACGTATAGATAGATGTGTATGTACATTATTATCTCTAATAAAAATATTTATACTAAATGTATTAAGTACTTTCTAGCACAGTAAGGTACTTCTTATAAAGAATACTTATTTAAACAAAAAAACGCATCAGGAAGATATTCAGAAAAATGTAAGAAATAAACATAGTTTAGTTCTAGTTCCAAAGAAACTGATTATCTATTTAATTTAACCAATAGTGTTTTGAAACAGGTGTGAATAACATATTTTACTATACATTTAAGGTTCCTGGGTATGTCTTTCTTTCTTCATAATTGAGTAAATGATGTTGCAACGTTCAGTAAAATTGGTTGGTGAGCTTTGGATAGAGCTGGTAAGAAATACATATAGAAGAATAAAGACTCGAAAATCGAACGGTGGATGGGATGAGAAGATATTACAGTAGGTACCATTGTAGTAATTGGAAAGCAGTGTGAAATACGTGACTCCCAGATCGACTATCGACCTGATGCACATTGTAAGATATAACGTGATGTAGATTATATTGGATCAGTTGCGTTAGAATTTGAAGGAAAGGTATTCGTCAGCAGTAGACCCCAATAGGCTGAAATAAAGTCTCTATACAGGAATAGAATTTTATTTCCGTCATCGTAATTACAAAATTTAAAAAATAAAAGTCACGTATTCACTAACTTATACTAAAAACACGTAGATTTTAAATTTCTTTTACTTTATCAAAACGGGACAAGGCTGTATTTATGTATACTAATAGAATTTGTTTCTTCAACAATAAATGCATAAATATTTAACGGTTTGTTATAAAAAAAAATTGCTGTGAAGAACACATACTGAATGTTAGAACAATTTAATAAGCTCTGTATCAATATAAATAAAAAGGAACCACTTCTTATAGTGATAACGTTAAAATTTAATAAATGTTATTCAGTTTTTTAGTCACTAAAATTGATCACAGCAAAGACGTCAAAATATTAACTTCAAATTATAAGTAATTTAAAATTTAATTTTACAATTTAAAATCAAACAAACATATTTATCAATGAGGAAAAAGCATTACGTTAACAAATTTCAATAAGTTTAATAAATCATAACCTTTTTTATTTCAGATTGTTTCTTTTCAGCATTGATAAATAAACGATCATTAAAGCTCGGTATTAATATATTACATTTGTATATAATGATAATTAAAATTTTACCTTGGGCGGCAAATCTCGGCACAAAAATTTTCACTCAATCACTGCCGAGTTGCACTGAGCTGTTGTAGATTTAATTTTTTCAAAATTTAAATCAGTCCGCGGAAACTTTACATTTTTAATTTCTCTCTATTCCGAAAAGCAATAAGAATGGTTGTGGACGACGTGTTGAAGGCTGTGTGGGTTTAGTTTACGTAACGACACGATGTTTCTTGTTCGGCGCCTGGCACCTGACTGAAACGAGGCTCGCGCGCCCCGACCTACCCGACTCATCCACAATAACGTTTTTTTTTCAAAACTCTGACAAAAAAGAGCAGGTCGGGCGGAGGCTGCGCAATAAAGAAATGATTTGATGAAATGGCCACTTGACAGGTGGCTCGCGTTGCAACCGTTCAGGCACCCGCTAATTGTTGGTTTATACGTACTTACGGCAGACAGAGCTTAAACTGAAAAATATCTTTTGAGTATTAATGCACGCAAATGCAAGGTTTCTTAATGTGTCTCATTATGGAACCCCGTTACGTATCACGGCTGTTGTTGTAAATTGATCGGTGCATTAAGGCGATGAAAGTTTTTGTATTCTGAAGTGGTGAACTTGTGTATGTAACGTTTCGCGTTACGTTTTGGTTTAGTTTGTAATTATTATTTTATCTACACCTGTTCGAATTGTTTGAGCTTAGATTTCCTCAAAGCGCGCCCCGCCCACCTGCGCTATTGGCCGTTACTCGCAGTCGGGAGGGGCGTAGCTTAGATGTAAACTTAGAAATCTCGCAAAACAACCGTGATTGTTGTTTACATTATAATCTGTATTTATTATTATTTGGCTATATTTTATTATACCCGTTTAATCTATTTTCCAATACATTGATGGTATGACTTTTTTCTAAAAACATGTTATTTTCAAAATTGTTTCAGGATAGTATTATCCTTCTTTAAATGACAATGTCCGTCCGTCAATAATTTCCAATCTTGAGAACTACAAGGGGTAGGAGGCTGAAATTTGGCATGCAGACAGATCTCGCTTAGGTAAGATCAGAGCCATTGGAATTATATTGGTATGTGGTTAGGTTCCCGAGTTGTGGGTGCCCAAAATTTCAATATTTTGTATGGGCCACTTGTATTACTTATATAACTAACGCCTACATTAATCTATGTTTATCATCAAAGTTAATCTTAAGTATTAAACTATTATTCCAGTCATTGTAACCACTAATTGTCTGTACCAAAACTGAAAAAATGTCCAATATCATGTTACTGAATTGCTCTAAGAAACATTTTTAAGTATTTTAGGTTGATTTTGCATCTCCTGAAGTTATTGTTTTTGTGTTTTCACTAACCGTGAAAATTTACACATTATTATTACAATACCATCAGTTCTTTAAAATAATTAAAAAAATTGCTTAACTGATATTTAAACCAGAAATGGAGTAAGTCTAAAACAACATTCTATATGCAACATCTATGACTCAAGTTTTAAAGAATTATTTAACACAGAATCTTACTATAGAATCATCAAGCTATAAGAATAAATTATTCAAGAAGAAAATGTACAATACTTGCTTTGAGCAATACAAAAAGAAAAAAAAATATGATACAGGCCAATTTCGGGTGTTAGAGGTCTTACGTACATGTAACAGTTTACTAGTGTTAGGTATCATTCGGGGGTACCGTACGGTCTCGTGGGGGGCAGCCACCGCGCTAGCCGGCGATCCGCCATGGGAGCTCGTGGCG
>DWLS01002777.1:0-17271 GCA_018246255.1 Pachliopta kotzebuea | reverse complement strand
AGTCTTTATGGCACAGTTTGTTAGACGTCTCTTACTCACAGGTTTGATTCCCGAGTTTAAGCTTCCGGTGGAGGAAATAACGAGGAAAAGCGATATGTTATAAGACCAACAGCTTTCATAAACATTGCAAAACCAACCCACATTTGACCAGAATAGTGAATAAGCAGCCTTAACTTTAACCTTAACTTTAATTTTGACAGAAGGCTTCGACACCCAGTAGTCGGTAGATTAAATGGACTGTTTACTAATTTTTTTTTACTCGACGAGTAGACGAGATAAACAAGTCTTGCCCTTTATAAGGAGGCTTTGATTAAAATAGTATACACAATACCACATTACGCTCCTCGTATTAAGACAAGGTTATTATCATTAACCCAGTAATTTCAGTAGCTACACTCCCCTTCCAACCGTAACACAGTAATGTTTTCATAGTACTGATATATTTTAAAAATTAAACTAATTGAAATTAATCACATTAGAATAATTTGGATAAGAAATCTAAATTATTGACACTAGTACAGGAAAAGCTCTATACTTTAAACTATAGTCAGAGATATAAAAAAATATATATTAACCACATCCTACTTTTTAAATGTATTAAAGACTATCACAATTAAAATTGTAACATGTATTACTGGTGGTCTTTGTTGCCGGAGACGGTCTAGATGTTACCGCAGCTTTTATTTCTACTGATAAACAGTAATAAGCTTTACTGTGTTCTGATTTGAAGGGTGCTGTAGCTAATAAAATTACCGAAGTAATGATATTTAACATATACCTCAAAGAGACGGGTACAATGTGGCGTTGTGTATCACTTTTCAGTATCACTTACCAACTAGGTAAGTAGCTTTGTATATGTAAAGGTATTTTATAGCGTTGTAGGTATCCGGCGGTAGTTAGATTTATTATGGTATATTTGTATGCTCTCGGACACGCCGTCAGTTTGTATTTTAGCCACTGTATGCTAATGATGTCTAGTGTGGGATCACGAATAGCAAATTTATGTCTTTCGGTGAAGGTCACCAGCGCGACGTGAATGATGATTAGCTACAGCCGCGTGTTTGTATACTTAATACTCGATATGAAAATTCTTTTACGTTTAAACTCAAAAGAAGTACAATTAAATTAATTTTGTAAACAATATTAACGTTCCTACTATTGGGATCAAAAGCCTTATACCATAAGGAACAAGTTAAGATTATTTAAGCACCGCTTTAGCCAAGTGTGAGACGGATATAACATATACACAAAAATTGCTATTTTTTTTTCCACCAGGCGACGAGTAAGGCGATTACTTAGTGGTAAGTGATACGCTTGCCCATAACATGGTCATGGTTAAAATCTTACACCACATTACGCACTTCGCTTTGGGGCATAAAGTATATATACCCGTTACCCCAGTAATTTCACTAGTATTACAGCACCCTTCTAACCGGAACACAATCATGTTTACATAGTAGGTTATCTGCTGTATTATCAGCTGCGGTGGTATCTACCTAGACTGTCTCCGGTAAAAAAACCTATCACCAGTAATCTTCACCATAATTTAACATCAAATCAAATCTTTACGTCTCAAGATTCTTCTTGAGACATAAAGATTTGAAAGTGAGCGTAATATCATGCTATGTATACCAACTCTCTTAACTAACGTTGTCATGGATAAACTTATACTACAGTTTCATATTCTTATACTACAGTTTCATATTCTTATACTACAGTTTTTCTAAGTTATACTTAACATAGTTCATAAAATAACTATGTTAAGTATAACTTAGAAAAAACCTTACGACCACCTATTATCAACTAACTCTCGTTACTTATTTCTCAGTTTGTATTACGCAGAACTAATAGATTTAAATATAAAACGGCAGGTCATTTTCAGTAGTTTCGCAAAGTAGTCACTTAAACTTACAATACTTATTCCGCAAACCGTACTATTAAGTTACTGTTGTATTCACTTATGCACATGTTTGGTACCTGTTAGCGATTACACGCGAATCTGCCGATGGACAAAAGCTATTTTCGTAACTCTGATGTAAAACGGGTAGCCTTCGTGATTGAGTTGCGAAATTGCTTCACACATGTATAAGGTTACTAGGCGATAAAACCTTATAGCTAGTGGGCAAAAGGCCCCCGCGTGGGCTTTGTGAAGGCGAGTGAAGGCGACACGTCCATAAGCCCGCTATTAAATCAAGTTCTTTATTACATGTTTCGAAGTTATGTCTTTTTCAGTAAAGTTGTGTAACTTAAATGGTATATTTTATACTACTGCTTTAGAACCTATTCTCCTAGGTTTTAAGCTCATGATCTTCAACCCTGAACAAGTATGAACAGAGACAATCCATCATATTATAACCTCAATAACGCAATGTTTAACCACTTGTAACAGGTCCCTAGATTAATTGTGAGATCACATATATAGTATTAATATTTAAGAACGATTTTTCTGATTTACTGGAGAAACGAGATTAATATACATCTCAAGGTAACAAGTGTGATATGGTGCTATGTAAATATCCTAAACTGCGTATTGGTACTTATTATATTGTTGATAATGTCTATTCGTTGAAAAATAAATTACTTTGTATCCCTAATAAAAATATCAAATAAAGATAAATGACTTTTTATATCTTGTTGGTAAAGGAAACAAATATATACGTTTACATATATATGTATATTTAATGAACTTGATTCTTTTATAATATTTAAAATGAGTTACAAAGATTGTTTTCTAAGTCTATAAATGTTTATAATTTTTCGTTGACATCGAAAATTATTTCATTGTTATAGCATAATAAATAACATTCATATAACATAACGAAATATATATTGAAGTACATACACTCAGTTGTAATTATTAATATATTTGTTAATTTATATATTGAATAATATGCCTTAAAAGTATAATTAAAAGTAATATCATTACTCTAAACTCCGCTGAAGTACATTCAAATGTTATATATCTTAACAACTACATTATATATTAATAAATATATTACTACGAATGTTCACTAGTTTTTAAATAAAAATTTATATAGAAATTGACAGATTATATTTTTAATATAATAGTGAATAAAAATCATGCTACAAACGATATCCTTAATATATTTTGTATATGTATCGTAAACAGAGGTTATAATTTTTAGTTTGTTTGATATGATTATAATGATTGTATAATCTGGTGAATACATATTTATTTGCGATGTGTATATATATGATTATATGTTCATTGTGCGTCACTAATCCATACAGTAAACGTTTCAAAAGTTTATGAAAATATTTCCAAAGTTATTTTTTTCACTACAACACTGAATCCGGTTTAATTGTCTATGGTCACTCCAGTTTATTATATCAATATACTCAGCATTAATTACTTAAAGAAAACTAACACTAAAAACCGATTATTTTTAACGCTACAAATAATACACATAACACTACTTTTTTATAATATAGGTTAAATGTGATATTAAAATCACTATAATTGATATATTTTTTAAAAACTACATACAGCTATAAGAAAAAATTACGCGTCCCAATGCGTTTTTTTTTTTAATAAAATTTAATAATTTCCTACTTTATCAAAAATGCCCATAATTTATCTTTTAACAAAATACATTACGGCATATCAATTTTTAAAACTTTATCCTAAATCCTTTAAGGAATATACGATTTAATGAATATTTTCCTCTAACACATTAAACAATACTAAATTTGGCCATTATTCAAAGTTTTTTTTTTTTATTTCACGAAAATTTTGACATTGATACAATTTTAAAAGGTAACAATCCTGATAAACTTTTTTATATAGCTGTAAAAATTATTATGACCGTTTTCCCTTTAATAATTACTATACGAAACGATCGATAAATATTCTTAAACCTAAATAAAACTTTATAAAGCATCCGCTACATGGAAGACAACAATAACAGATAGTTAACTTTTGATTATTAAGAATACAACCTTAATTATTAATTAACTAAACTTAACTAAACAAATATAGCGCGAATACTGACATACGTGAACGCGTCGCATCGCACACAAAACCGAAGTCTACAAATGCAAAACCATAATAAATAAAATAATATCCTTAAATAAAAGTAAAAATTAATAAAATAATAATTCTAAATAAAAATAAAGATAACACCGACAAACTTATTATAATAATACAATAAATAAATTTCCACTATAGCATGATATATTTGGCACGATAAGTATATTTGTGCGTAAGAATTATTTAATGCGTTTTATACGCTTTATAGATCTCAGTGATTTGGTGTACGTGTCCCTCGTCATCTGAGACCCTAAATTTTTTGGGGTCTTAGGCCTTGGCATGTTTAGCTTGCTCCTCGGCTTGCATTTTTGTACGGAGAGCGGGCACGTCTTCGGGGATTCTAACGATGGTATGGAATTTCTGAAAGAAAATCAAATTAAATTGTTTGGTAAAATAATTCTAATGGATACCATCGGCAAAATTCACACTGCACAGACGTTTCCTCTCAACTGTTAGTATCATCTGCTGATAAATTAATTGGTGAAAGAAGACGTATCATCTTATATTTGAGTACAATTTGGTACTATGTAAACATTTTATTTAGCAACACTAATATAATGAATCAAATAACTTTGATACCAAAAATGTGAAGAAAAAGACATCAGATACACTTACCTCCATTCTAGTTCCAGGGGTAACACGCCACAGATAAACCATGTATCCAGGAATGCAAAGCATGGAGGAGAGTGCGGTGAACCAGCCGAAGGCGTGAGACCACCACGGGTATTCGTAGTTCATGTATTTGATGGGAGTCCATTGCACCAAGTTGAAGATAAACACGCTCTAAAATTTGGACACCGATTAATTAATAATCACTTAGTGGTTACTCCGATCTAAAAGGATAATGTTATAATACTTGACTTAAATTTCAGATGTTAAGTGACCAAATGGAAAGAATGGGTGAACTGTTTAACTTACAAATATTATGAAGGCCAAATCAGTGAAGTTGTGTTAGGGGCAGATTTACAATATAAATTGCTACCCTGACGGATTCAAAAAACCCAAACCATGTGTGGTTCCGGAATTCAACCAAGGACGTTATTTTAAATGTATTTACAAACCCAACCAAAAACATTAAGCTTATGTAACGTTAGAGGTTACATTATGCGCATACAAAGAAATAATCTGTTGTACAGATTACGCAAATAAGCGCTTGTGTGATAATGAAGAAGTAAACACATGATCACGATGGTTTAGCGCAACAAATGTTTCTAATGATGTTTAAATAATGGATTAACATATCCACATTGAACTTGGTTATTTATTAACAAATTGTAAGAAATGTATGTTGTTAGGAAATTTCCAAACTATAGAAATAAAATTAATCACAAGGCTAACGGTGCACTTAATACATGAAATTTTGAATACTGTCTAAAAAAAAACAAACAAAACCTAAGTAAAATTGATTATGTATCCAATTAAAAAGGTCCATAGACGATGCTAAATATCAAAAAAGGTTGAAACATACAAAAAGTAGTAACAAATTTGCGTTTATTTAAAATTATAGTGAAAGGATTTTATAAGCATTAACTTACAATGCAAATCGCAGGTGTAAAGCCAACCCAGCAGAACTTCCACCAGATGGTGGGGTAGTAACCGATCATCTCCTTGATTCCGTCATAGAAACGATTGACTCCAAACGCCCAGGATATGGAAACGCACTCAAAGAAGATCAGGAACAAGAGGCAGAAACCAGATACGGCGTATGAGTCGAGGATTTGGAACACATACATTCCTCCCTGAAAGTTTATAAATTGTAGATAGATCAATTGGGATTTTTTTGTTTAGTTTTTTCTTTTATAGTAAGTTTTAAATAAAGTTTTTCAATTAGTTCCAATATTATGTATTCCGTTTAGTTTGTTTTCAGTTTAATATGTATTTCCAATAGTAAGTATTCGGTTTTTGAAAATTGGAAACTCTTTTATTCAGCAATTGTCGTCAAAAAGACAAAATAATGATAACGTTAAGGTTAAAACATTTCTGAAAATAGATTTCGTTTAATAAAAATAGAAAAAAACAATTACCTCAGAGATACAGGACAGTCCAACCAGGTAAGAAATGACACAAGTAATGGCGATGAATATTTCCTTCCTCCTCCTGAGGAGTTTAGGCCACTCGTCAATGACAGCGGTAATGAAGCCCTCCATGGTGCAGAACTGGCTGTCTAAACCGATGAGGAGAAGCATGAAGAAGAATAGGCAAGACCATAACGGAGCTCCGGGAAGTTGGAGCACAGCAGATGGATAAGCCAGGAAGGCTAAACCGGGACCTGGGGAAAAAAAATATTGTCAGTTTTTTACTTTTTTGGATTTCTTAGAGAAGTTTTGGTTTGTTACTCATGCACAAATGATACTCGTAACGTAAGTCTTGTATGATTTCTTGTTATATATTTAACATACAGTGCAGTGGTCTGGTATGGTATATACCAAACTACACTGCAATATTGTACCAGTACAGCACCAAAAATAAATTATTCATCTCATTTAAACATCTTCATAATGCCTTTTGTTTTAAAGATGCCGTGCGATGCTATCGATACTTTCTGCTCTTCCTTTTGGGCAGGCGCAACTCTTATCAAAACGTCCTAACGGTTTTTTAAAAATTCAATAATTCGAAGGAACCTTTGAACTTCATTTACCTGATGCAGCAACTTCAGCCACTGGTCGTTGTTGCTCGTGAGCCATGAACCCGACTACGGAGAATATGACAAAGCCGGCGAACATCGACGTACTCGAATTTACAGAGCATACTATAAGAGCATCCCTATAACAAATTAAATTTGGGTTTTTATCTTGAATCTTTAAATGTTTTGAATTTTTATAATAATATATATAACTAAGGGTTAATTTTATAAATGTCTATGCTATTAATCATAAACAATTTACAATATTTTTTATAATGGTTGAGAATTACCATAATAAATTCTTTTTGCTATAAATCTAATAAAATTTTTAAAATAATCAAACGAGGGTCATATAAATTTTGACATGTGTTCATGTTTTGGTATATTATATATCTAATTGAAGTATAATAAAGACATTAAAAAAAGTACAAATTGTTACTAGAACATTTGTTGATCTATTTTCGTGTATTTTTTAAAAGAAAGACATCAGTAACTCTCACAATAAAATGAACATACTAAACAAAGATTTCTAGAAAATAATAACGTACTTATAAACGTTGTTGGTAAACTTATTATAGCTGCCCAGAGCGACTAAGGTGCCAAGGCCGAGGCCGTAAGAGAAGAAGATCTGAGTGACCGCGTCGATCCATACTTCCGACTCCAGCAGCTTAGACATGTTGGGCATTATATAAAACTTGATGCCTTCCATAGCGCCGGGTAAAGTGATACCTGTTTGAAATTTATACATTTTATAATAATTTTTCTTAGTCTTCGTAACGATGAACATCATGCTGGTAGGATAAAGAACAGCACAAGCAATATGATGTTGGTCATGGAATGCCCGCAGTAATATCAGTATCATCAATGAGGAAATTATTGAGACAGATCTATGCACACCTATAATATTGTTTATTGTAATATGTGTAATTACATTGTGTATATATATATATTTATATGTGTGTGTATATATATATAAAAAATATAGCTGTTTATGATAATGATAAACAAAATATTATGAATTCAAGCATCTAAGCTTTTTTGCTACGTTTGAAAAGCATCTTGAAATTTAAAAAAAAATTATGTAGCTGGAAATAAATATAACATAAATAAGAAATATACTATTAGAGCCCATCACAGTTTCTTATTTTTATTGGAAAAAACTTAGGAATCACTCACCTCTGATCAAGAGGACAGTCAGCAAGAAATAAGGGAAGAGTGCAGTGAAGTAGACAACTTTGCCGGTCCATCGCACTCCCTTCCAGATGCAGAAGTAGCAGAGAATCCAGACAAGAAGTAAAGTCCCGGCGAGCTCCCAGCGAATGTTGCCGATGTTCTCGATGCCACTCGAAATTTGGAGAGCGCGACGTCTGTTCATAATTAAAACGTTTTAAATTTACTGATGACCAGTCATTTTACTGTTTAGAGGCGTCTCTTGCTGTTAAACATTTTTACTCAATTGAGCAATTCAATAAGTAAAGAATACAAATATGTCGGGAAGCCGAAGATTATTTGGGATGAATGGTGGAGGACGATGCTAACTAAAAATTCAAGGAGATGATGTAGTTATAACACGAAAAAGTTAATCATCGTCATCATCAACCGATAGACGTCCACTGCTAGATGTAGACCTTCCTTGAGGTTATTTATAATACAAATAAATTAGAGGTTAAATATTATATCATCGATTTTCCGTCCTCACGGGTTATTAATGACCTGTCTAAAGTAAACCTAAAGTTTGATAGATGTTAATTAAATCCCGGGTTTTGTTACATTATTCAGATATGCTGTTGATTTTGAACTAAAGGAATATTGATGGGAAAACATGATTTATGTATCCTGTGATAATACTATTAGCTATTATTAGGGTTACAAGTTAATTAAATATCCGGAAAATTTCTGAAAAGAGGTTTCAATGTGTTTATGATTTAAATTTCGGTATTAAGAGATATTAACGTAGCTTAATTTATGTGTTCACACGAATTTGATAGATTACAAAAACACATATGTTTATAAAAAGAAAATATCCATTTGTTTGGAGAAGGATTAATCATCGAAATTTATGGAGAAGAAATAAAACAAGAAGAAAATGGCAACATAATAATTTTTGGGAAGGCGTATAGGTATTATAATATACATATAGAACTAGAGTTATTTAGATTAAAGTATGTCTATATTACCAAATAATAATATAAAGTAAAAAATACATATATTAATAAAATCATACTCCAATGAAAACGGAAATTATATTAATAATAATGAACGAATAAATCTTAACACATATACAGCATTGAATCTGAATTTTCATTGAATTGTCTACAAAAAAAAAACATAACACTCACTCCCAAAATTCCTTAACAGGATCAGAGAGTACTGCCTTGCTGATATTCTTTCCATTAAGGGTGCAAAGCGTGGTCATGTCGAAGGAGGACCAGCAGGTCAGGTTTTTGCGATCGTAGGGATTTACGCATGTGGCCGTGTTCCAGTAGTTGTCGCAGGTACGCCATGGTACGTCTAACAATTAAAGAGTAAATTACTGAAAGAATCTTTTAAAATAACTTACGAATAAAAAAAAATATTTCGAGCAAAAACCCGATCAAACAACTATATCAAAGTAATTTACCTGCTCTCATAGACATGAAGAAGTAGAATATCGCCCACGCCAGAATCACTATGTAGTATACATTCATCCAGCAGGACATTACAGCTGCAGCATAGCCGATACCTGGACATAATTTAAACACAATAAATAATAGTTTACTAAGCGCTATCAACTGCTTAATTACTAGGAAGATTCAGCTCTTATTAACATAATTCACAAGTTAATTGACGAGTGTTAATTAAGAAGCGTAAAAAAAATTTTTTTCTGAAGATCTTTAAGACACGGGGTGCATAAAAACTTTTGAAGACTACTGACTCTAATTAGTAATCATTTTGAAACAGCAACTGATTGCTAGTACATGAAGGAAGGACTCGCTTCAACGATGACTAAGTATTTTTTTAATTTATAATTGGATATGTTAACACTTCACAAAGACAATGATTCTGACGATTTTATATCGCGTTCGCTCCTTATCTGGCTCTCATATCACCCGAAACATGAACACGTGATGAAAACAGTGGTAACTTTTAAGTTGGCTACCTAACCTAAAAGATTCAAAAAACCAACTAATCAGTTATGGCCCCAAAATAACCAAACCAACCAAAAGTTAAAAAAAGAATGTATCATACAAGAACAATGGTAAATTATAATTTAAAATTGACATCAAAATAGCATCCACATGTATTTGCTTGGTCGTAACACCGTAGTACACTTATGTACATAGAGTCGCTATACCCATTCACCCAACGAAACAATGTTCGCGATGTTAAATAAACACTTTAAAGATTTCAGCTATGCCCTTTGTTAAAACGTTAGCAGTTGTTGAATTTGTGTGAAATAATTTTAGAAAGTTTTAATTAAATTTCATTTTACTGCATAAAGTATTTGCTAGAATTTACAAAACTTCAAAATTGAGAAAATTCCTTAAAGAAACGTGCATTACTTTTGTAAACTAAATCTACTTTATGTGTCCTGTTAATTACACTTTACCTTCATTATATTAAATTGAAATTCGTGAAGTGAGTGAGCGTCTGGACTTTCATACATAGACAGAACTTAAAAATTCTGCTACAGCTTTTGATTTACTATATGCGAGTACTAAATATAAAAGCAGTTTCAACAAAACTATTGCTTTGTACACATCCTAACTAACGTCTAATCATAAAGATGTACATGCTTCTGTCAAAAACGAAATGATAAAAGTCGTGTTATTGATTTCCGTTTAAAAACAGTCAAAATATTCTTTGCAAAATTTTTGTGCCCAGACATTGATCAAAAATCCATTACCGGCGTGCAACCTATCAATTCTTATCCACGAAGTAAACGAGCCGCTCTATGTAGACGCCTCAGTCGTAAATTCTTATGGATATTACACTCCTAAACGTACATTTTTTTCGCCCTTTTAACATTTACAATCATTTCTTGTACTTTTATTATGTTATAAATTTTAATTTTGTAAAGCGAGTCGATTCTAGTTCATCATTATCAACAGCCTGCGGCATTCCTCTGTTGAACATAGGGCTCTCTCAAAGCACACACTTAGCCCGATCTTTAACTATACGCTATCATTTTTCTTCAACTATACTCTTTATATAAATATAAATTAGAATAGTTCATTATAATCTTACCTTTGAATATTGGTGCAATCTTGAACACTCCCAAACCGCCAATGGTAAGCATCTGACCCATAGCAAGCTCCATGAAGAACATGGGTATGCCTGCGAGAAATAGCGTCAGGAAGTACGGTATGAGGAAAGCACCGCCTCCATTCTTATAGCAAAGGTACGGAAAACGCCAGACGTTGCCCAAGCCTATGGCTAAACCAATGACGGATAGGATGAAGTCCAGCTTACTCGCCCATGAACCTCTTTCGGGAAGATCAGATTTTGTTGCCATATCGCTGTAGACAATACATAATTATTTAAAATATACGTAAACTTCATAAGCACAGTTGAAGTAACTTCTACTAGCGAGTTTACATTAACGTGTACATTATTTACGTTAATAAACGCTTTGACTTCTTCATTACCATCAACTACTTCATCATGTATATATATTTTGAATTAACCTAGGTTATTCACCTTGCTTTACCGCTGACGCCTTGAACGCTGAGTTCGATCTCATCACCGCGTGAATCATTTTTCACATCCATTGTTTCTTTAAACTCAGTTGTTTTTCTTCAAAACAAAAATTCTTCGTTATTCTACTTTACTTACTCTTACACAGTATGTAACTATCTAGGTTTATAATTGATCAATAATGTAATAACATTTCTTAGTGAAGAGTCAAGAAAGAGGTTATTGGGGTCCTACGTCGATCTGTAACAATAAAAACAATTTGTAATAATATTGACAAATAATTGCCTCATTCAAATACAAATTTGAATTATAATAATATTCTAAGTGCAATTAAAATATTATTATAACAAGAATCAAAATTTAAGAAGCTGGGAAGGATTTTTTACCGATGATGCGTCCCTGTTGCTGAAAACTCGTCTATATACGCTACAGCATCTATAACATTAATGTCTTCAAACAACAGTTTGCAAAAACTACTGTGTACCGGTTAGAAAGGCATTGCAGCTAGTGGAAATTACTGGGGTAACGAGACTTAACATCTTCTATCTATGGCCCCTTCTGTCTAATGCTTTGTGAACATCCTAACTAGCGCCACATTGTTGTAAAAATCTAATAGAATAATTCCTAGACTTGTTTGAGCACAGTTCTGCCAACCTACGCGTTCAAAGTTGTTCCGATTAAATATAAACGGCCCTAGCATCAATGCAGATCCGTTCAACTAGTTTGCTATTTATCCAGTTAGCGAGACAACTATGAAGTGACAGGTGACAGCCCTGGTAACGCATGATCGATATGACATGTAGTCTGACCGCAACCAATCTTCATCAGTTCCAATGGACTGGGAGTACAGCCAAATTTTCCAATAGTCAAGCAATTCTTAAGTTGATGAATTAAAAAACCTTTTTAGTACAAAATACAACAAATCATCCTATCAATTAAAGGTGATTACTATAAATGACTTTTTTTAAAAGTGTTATAAAATTACTCAGATTATGCAACTGTGAATACTGTTAAAGATTCCAAAACACCTAATGACGCACTGAAAACGATATCTAATACTAGTAATATAATACTAACTTCTCCGCAAAAGGAAGGCTATTTTTAAAACAATTTCCCTCGTTAACACAAAGAGGATAGATTCTATATATTATAGAACATAAGAAGTAAATAACTTCCTTTAAGATGAAGCCACGACCGAAAGACAATGATGCGGGCCGAGGATTGAATATGATGTAAGGCAATAGGGAAGGACTTTATTAGTTAGATAAAAGCAGGATAAAAATATTATGAATAATATTGCTACAAATAAATGGTTTGCTGATTTAAAAAGAACTTTTAACTAATCGTAACTACAGTAAGAGACATGTTAGTTCTCTCCTTATTGGAGTATTATACTATTACTTATGTGTAATAGAACTTTTCTTGTTTACTTGATGGATAAACTAATTAATATGCTTAATTTCCATCCTGTATTAATTTCTTTTTTAAAAAATTCTACACATAAAATCACATCTCCGTAAACTTATATTTCGGGAAACCCATGATATTAACAAGTATATCATTTCCCGAGATTTTCTGGGTAGGTACAGTTTCTATTTCTGCCGCAAAACAGGAGTGTGCAAACGTTAGTGTTCCGGTTTGAAGGGAGTTGTAAGATATTGAAATTATTGTGGTAATGAGACTTAATATCTTGTCTTTCTAAGCGATGTCCGTAATGTAGTACAATTAACATTTTAATTTTTCTTCGAATAATGTTTATGCTGTTAGTCTTTTGACGGCCTATACAGCTTCATTGGAATCACGGCTAAATTGTTATGATTCTAAGCATCAGCCTGTAAGCGGATGTCTCAGTTGCCATTATCAAATAAACTTTCGCTTCTTTACATGCTTATAAAAATGCCGCTAGTTTTTCAATATAAGTACGTAATTACATTTCATGACAAATATCTCTATATTAAAATATTCGTCAATCAGGCTTAAATTTACTGAAAAACGGATTAATTTCCTCAATCTGACCGCCAAACTTCAATTTGATTATGGTACCTCATGATGATAGCTAAAGTTGCATAAAACAATGGTAAATTTAAAAAATATAGATTAAAAAAAGTGTTACAGAACTTACAAAGTAGAGTACGCACAGACACACACACTAGACTAGTAACACGGAACACACAAGATCCATCATCACAAACACACACTTGTAATGTTACTGCGTGTAACGGAACGTCGGCAGCTAATCCCGAACGCGGCGGCAAACGTCAAATGCGAGGGCAATATGGCGGACGGTTTGACAGCTTCGTTTGCGTGCTCTCGCGCCACATGCTTGGACGTGAATGCGGCTCTAGTCGGGATCATGGCACCTAGTACAGGATGAAATACATGTGAATCGACCAACTGTCAGCCGTAGAAAGAATTTATGAGCTTATGAACGGTTCGTTGATGGACAATTTGGACCCTCCGGAAAGCGTGGCAGGGGATCGATCGCGGGACACCGATTTGCCCGGTTGATGATATCCTACGTGGTGTACGTTATGGATGTACTTAAATATTTACACAGTAGCACTTTGAACCACTCTGCATTGTGAGGTAACATTGACAATACCTCAAGCTCCTAAATTTAATAATGAAGTAAAGTCGAAAAAAAAAAAACACGTCTACACTCCCCTGAACAACAACAATTAAATTTAAGCGATAAGGTATAAAGGCACCAGTTAAATCATACAATGATACAACAGTCATGAACCATAGACCGATTGATGAAAACTAAAACAATATTGGTCTCAACAGCTTCCTTATTGTCTAAGACTATTAAAGACTAGGATAAGTTGGAACTAAGGCAAATTCTGCTTTAAGTAAAAAGAGGTTGAAGGGATCTCCGAGTTCGCTAGTTTCAAAAGTGGAAGCTCTTGTTGACCACTAAACAACGCGAACCTCGAAAAGAATGGTTTTATATTTGTCTTATTACAGCGAGGATACTAAAGTGGTAAATAAATAGTAGATGATATAGAGTTAAAGATACTAAAAATTTAAAGCCCCAGGACTTCTAGTGCGCTTAGATCCTGGAGTTTTTGCGACAAGGGAGTAAATCCAGAGGATTTTTGTGTAAAAAAAATCTGATGTAATCCTGCGTTTCTCCAAAAGATTTCCTCACTCTTACAACATACATAGACTCAGAGTCGAAGCAGGGATCACCGTATTACACGACAAGTTTAACTAACACGTCACTAACGCAGTTGAATCGTATTATTATCCATCAGATGCACACACGAAATTGTTTTAAAAAAACTTGCCATTGCTTCTAAAATAGTTTTAAAAATGTTTAAAAAATTAAAACGAAATGCACTGATATTCAGAACTCATATTGCAATTACCAGTTACCCCATTTATATTAATCTAGTAGAAATTTTTTTAATCTTTAGTCCCAATACATTTTCTAAAAAACAGGAGAAAAAAATTACTTAAAAAGCATAAGACCAGGTTAACTCTTATTTGATTTCCTCGGATTTAAAATAAAAAACTTGTCTGTTGTCATATGAAGTAATTAAAATGTGTTGTGTGTGAGACTCACGTTTTTCCCGCCTTCCGCCAACTACGCCTTAACTAGAAGACGGCCAGGACGTGCTCCAGCCAGCGGAGCCTGCGGGTTTATAGACAAAGGACAATCCTGAGAGGCGCGGGATCCTGGTCTACGCATGCGCGACAAAAGTCCTCCTGCCACCCCGAAGGCTTACAGCGAAATTAAATTTACTCGCACCGAGAATGCGTAGTTGTTATAAATATGGTTCGGTGCACCGCTATTTTACATTTCGCTTTTCTAGTCTAAAGGCGTGTTTACATTCAATTCAAAACTGTTATATATACATAGTTCTATGCTGGATTCATAGATTTCTACTAAAAAATTCACTTAAACCCATCATCACCCAATTGAAATCATTGCATCGTTTTCTGCGTTGATTTAACTATCTTCTCTGTAAGACACGTCTACATCAACAGTGGTCGCTGGTACCTTAATATTGATTAGCTCATTGCGACTTCATTTTCCGTACTCTAAAAGTTCTATGAGTTACTTTAGTTCTAGTCTGAAACCTTATCTACCAGAGTCACGACAAGCTAGCTCTTTCCTTCGCTTTCTAGTCAGAAAGTCAAATCCAACCGGATATGTTAATATTGAAGAAGAACAAAAACCATTAAAAGATTTAAAAAAAACTGAATTTAAATATATACAAACATATAAACAGGTAGTATTGTAGATATGAAACTGGTCCGAATTGTAATACCTTTAAAAAAAATACTAAAATCAGTTTATTTCTTGAAGATCTATCATTTATAATACTTACTAATGGTAGATTTCTGATACATTCATTTTTGCAGTTAAAGCGCAATATGTTAATATAATTGTAATTCCGTATGAAAGACGTAGCATGTGAAATTACTGGGATAGCGAGACTAGATATATTTCGTCTCAAATCGAAGAGCTAATGTTATGTAGTATTTATCATCCTTATACTATATTGTGACGGGTGGATCACCAACCACCAAGTGAACATCTTTCTCATTTCGCCGTTCTGAAGAATAAAAAAAGTTTATGAAAAGATTTTTAAGTAAAAGGTTGAAAATAAAACCTCTACATAGCTTTGAAAGAAAAATGTCATCAAGCAAGAGAAGTACGCAAACAATTTACCGAGTCATCCGCCAGGGAATGTTCCTTTATGATTATAAATACGCTCATATTTGAAGTACAAAATATTAAACAAAAATTTTTACGGTTTTGACAAAGGTATGTAGATGATCAGATAACTACAAGACAAGACTAGTGTTCACCTGTTGATAAGTAATACACTTGTCCATAACAACGCGGCACTCGTTGAGTGTTGAGCCTCGTTATCCCAGTAAATTCACTAGCATACAACACCCTTCACAACACAGTAATGTTTGCACATTACTATTTGGCAGTATAAATAGGAGCTACAGTGGTACTTACCTAGACGATCTTCCGCAACAGAGACCTACTGCCATTGTATAAATAATACAATACTAAACTATACAAAAAATTGCATTTTCTTTACAACGTTTCTTTAAGTATTTTGCAAGATACTTTCTCTAACCTTTTATTTATAGTGCTTACTTCGATATTAATGTCGATCAGCTGTTGTCAAGTATATAAAAGGGTTTTTTTTTGTCTACTCTTACCATCTACAGGTATGGTTACTAAAATTCAAGGTACAAGTGAATTACAAAAAATAAAGTATTTTTAAACCTGTACTGTGTTTCTTCTTTACCCAATAGATGTCTAGTCCTAAACATAGGACTCCCTCAATAATGGAGAGATTTGGGCCGTCTACAACCACGCTGGCCCAATGCGGGTTTGTGAGTCAGAGCCTCGTTTGTTGATTAGCAGGGTGCACCACGAGCAGGTGAGGTTAGTTTGGGTCCCGTGAAGTGTTGTGTGGGACCCATTACACCCTTGTTGTACTGTATTTACTTATTATTATTATTTTGTTCTTATCTACGTATCAGTAAGATTGACACAAAACTATATACCATTCTTAAGCTGATAAAGACGAAACATTAATTTAAACAAGCAAAACATTAAAAAAAGAACGACTATTTTTAAGTAAAGAAATTTCAAAAACAATGAATGTGTGTTCGTTGCCTTTGCCTACAAAAATAATACATTTGAATAAGCGTTCATGTCAAAACATGATGACAGTTTTGCACTTAAACATGGCGGCTGCCGTTATCGTTTCCCGCTGAAAATCTCCGCCACCGACTCGCAAATATTCTAACACCCCAAAACTGATACAGCTCAAGTAAAGCCTAAGTATTCCAACAAGTAAAGCAATAGCTACCTTATTATAACTTAACACAGATTCAGTTCATTTGTATGAATTTGAAATAAGTTTATTGACACTTTCATTTT
>DWLS01002776.1:0-17274 GCA_018246255.1 Pachliopta kotzebuea | reverse complement strand
GCCTTTTAAGATGTTGGACAAAAATCAAGCTGGCTTCAAGAGCATCTTTTCCACTAGCGATTTCCTTAATACGAACAGCCATGGAAAAACTTCCTGTATTCAATTTACCATATCAAACGCATCGAAAGTGTCTTTAGGAAAACGTTGCGAGACTAATGCACATGACACAACACCAAGCGGGATCATGGTCATGTGCTCATCAACATTTTGTAAAAGGAAAAAATTATATTTAGGTTCTAAAATAAGTTATACGTATATAACGAATATAACAAGTTTTGCTGTGCAGGCCCTCTGGACTTTAATAAAGGGTTTTTTCGTTTCTGCTCTTCCCTGATATTATTATACAGGGTTTTTTTACTTTTATTCTCATCATTTAATACTTATACTTTTTTACATATATTGTGAGGAAATTTGCACACACTTAAAGTTTTAGTTTCTTAGTAAAGAAAGTAAAACAAAAGAAATGATTTTTAAAACCTAATACAAAAATGTTGTTAATGACGTTGCGATTGAGTTTTTAATCTATTATCGGAAATATAAACTTATCAAAGGATTTTAAAGTTTTGTCTAAGCATCAACCCTCGTACAGATTTTGTTTATGCTATGAAATCTGGGAAAGAACCAAGTCTAAAGTCTTATATAAAAAAGCACCGAAATTAGAATTAGGTTCAATGAAATAGTACAGATAAACAATTTTTCACGACTTTTTTGAGACTTAACATCAATTTTTAAAAATGTGCAATAATTTGTAAATTCATATACATTTTATAGGTACGTATATATAACATGATTAAATAAATGAACAGGAGTAGATTTTTTATTTTCTTAACATATCATACGTAAAAAAACACTTAATTTTTTTTTATTTACTGTGTTCCATACAGCCTATTCATTATATTTTCGTAATATATTTAAAAATTAATTATCTCCAGTTTTTAATTAAATTTCTTCTACTTATTGTTTTATCATAAAAATTAAACTTCACGTTTTCATGATAAAACAATTTAATTTCGTTTTTCTACAATTTAAATAATAAAACTTACCTTTTATCACTGATCAAAAATTTATTCACAACTAATGGTCATCACTTATCACTGACAGTATTTTTTTGTATTAATCAACTAGCATCCATGTTATTTTTTTTGTGAGTAATTATGTATGGATTTCGATACGCAAATCGCAGGCGAATCGGCGCGTGAGTCGCAAGCGTTCGCCGCAAATGGCATCAGTTAGGCGATTGCGGTCGTTTCGAGCCGACTCTGGTCTTAACTATTACGACTAGACTTACCACGATCGAACTTAAACGGATGTACAAACGTGTTGACAATAAACATTGCCTACTTAGCCTTCTTTCCTTTCATTTGTTTATGTCTCTCATTTACAAACCTTAAAAATTTTAGCATCAAATGATCTATTGATCTAAATACGTTATCTGTTATGTTTACCTATTGTTGTAAATGATCTCGCAGCCTAGGCTTTCAAACATTGTTATTGTGAAAAATATAAGTATCATTAATGAAGATCCGATTTTTAAAATTATAAACAAGTAAATCGTAATATTAATGTTCCTTTAAGCTGCCTATATTAGTCTCAGTCAAGTTTCTAATTATCCTCCTTAAACAAATGTCATAAAAACTCTTCATGACTTTCTATTACAATACTCCTGCTATGAGAAACAAGATCTTCTACTACATATGATCTTTTTCTTTGACGTGTTTACTTTGTTTATTATACGATAGTTATTAATTTTCTAGATCCGATTCTATCAAAATTTAGAAACCCATCATTTTGTCGAAAAAATATTATCAGTTATTGCTATTGTGTATACAAATATCTATCAGACCTTTTAATTTTAATATAATGTTTCACACTTCATTGCTTTCTTCTTTTATTTTGTAAAAAATATACGTAATACTAATAACACAATGTTAAAATTCAATTTGCTTACCGCTAATAGAAACAGTGAAAGCTCAGTGAATGGCGATAGCTGCTCACTCACAAGCGCAATAGAATGACGCACTAATAGACACGATGATCTGTGTGTGATGTTGGGTTCGATCCCACTGTCGTTGAAGTTCTGATGTTAAAAAATTACACAACAAAACCGAAATATTCCAAAAACACAGTTCATTAAAGACAAATGAATACTGCTAATTCCACTTGACCCTTATATCATGATTTGCTTATTATTTTAACGCTTTCATAAGATTTGTGAAAAAAAACTCATTGAATACATGGTACGTAACACTCTTTGTACATAGATTTTATATTTCTTTACGAAATTTACTACAAACTGCATAAAATTTACATAATTAAGCAGTTTCTTTCTTGGTTACTGACGACGATGCCCTGACAGTTGAATTTTATCACGTATTTCTAATATTAATAATAACTAGTCGGAATAATATTTAAAATCTTTCAAGATTTATTTAAACTATGCATGGTTTTTAAATTTTACTAAACTCAAAAGAAGTCTAGTTTCAAGGAAAGTTTTATTCCACGTAACAAAAAAAGCATAGTCTTAATGCCTTTCGGTACCTTCCAGCGATAGAATAATCGATTGGTACAAAAGTAAATATTAGCAAATACTTACCAGAGGGAGGTTTCCGATGCCGGAGACCACCTAAATAAGTATAATTACTACAACTACATATACAATAATACCCAATTCTTTCAGTTTCGTCTCGTTGTTTAATCGTATAAAAAAATTCTCAAAAAAATTAAAAAGTAAGATTATAAACCTGTGTTTAAAAAAGGATGGAAGAATTTACAGGTGTGAATCTTTTTTAATTGTTATTTATATGGTCCTGTGAACACACCATTTAAAATTTGCTGTTTGTAAAACTTTGTAACAATTACAGCGATTATTACTCTTGAAATAACTTAAAACTAACTTATCATTCATTATATAAATATATTACTATAATAACAACGTTCAATTATTCTGCAGTGCCTGCAACTGTACTTTTAGAAGTAAGTTCGACTTTGTCAATAAAATCCATGTCAGGAAGTAAGGTGACCGTGTCCTCATCGACGGAGACGTCACATGCGATGTTATTGTTATCATCATGATTAAATAATCACCTTCATTTGTGAAGGTGATCCGGAGTTCACGTGACTACGTAGGTATTTATATTGAGCCTATGACCTGACCTACCCATGTGACGGAAAGAACTGAAAATCAACGGAAATAGTATTCATCAAGAATTAGAAACATATTCAAACATTTCATTGCATAACGCTATACTCAATTTAAAAATCACAAGACAGAAGACAAAAGACCTATAATAATTGTGAGGTATACCGTGCAATATAATATTTTAGGTATCATGTTCATGTCAACGTGTCAATGACCATACGTGACATGCCCTAAATAAACTAGCAAGGATATAATATGGCAACGCACCGTTCACTTTTATACCGATAAAACGTTCGGATAAATTACATTTAAGTTTTTTTGGAGTCAGAAAACCGCCTTTTTTATTTGAAAATAAATCAGCATATCCATATAACGTATCCTAAGTCAATTTTGTATACATAGTTACCTTTATTGATAATCTCTACTAAGGATGTTTTCCCACAGCATATTTTAACTACAATTAGTACATAGTAAATATGCTGTGGGTAAACATTGGACAAATTTTTTTCGCTCTTTCTCTTGATTATATCTGTCATTAGTAAATACTATTTAAATAATCCTCAATATAATTAACTAAGCATTAAAATAAACAATAATTCTTGATTTAGTTACTATAATAGTATATAATTTATACCGCGATGGTAAGTGTCCGTTGCCGGAGACCGCCTAGGTAGATATCACCGCTACTCCTATTCCTATTGCCAAACTGTAATGTGCAAACATTACTGTGTTCTGGTTTGAAGGGTATGCTAGTGAAATCGCTGGGGTAAGGAGAGTAAACACCTGACGTCTTAGGGCGATGAGCGCAATGTGGTGCTGTGTGTGTAAACTTAACTAATAACACCTTAAGCAGAAGAAACATTAAGTTATGTTTAGGTTATGGGGCCGTGGGCCCCGTGATCCGCGTGCCCAGTATCAGATGAGCTGTATACGTCGCAGAAGACGGGTCAGCGCTAACATCATCAGAGAATATCACTAGCACCACTTTGTTATGAACAAGCCTATCACTTACCACCAGATAAACGCTACGCTCGTCACGTCGCCTCAACATATAAAAAAATATTTTGTTTGAAAAATATCATTTCGAAAATTGTCTCTATCACTGATTCACAACTTTAGATCAAAGAGTTCTAATTAGGAAATATGTATTGCAGCTTTATTTAAGAATGTAATTAAAAATTCCGCTTATAAACGATTAGTGTAAAAAATAATAGGAAAGGTTTTTTTTTAAATTAACATTGTCCTTTGATTCCATCGTTATTTCTCTATTTCTTAACATAGGATCCAGAGCCATCAAACTCTTAAATTGAAAAGAAGCGTAATAGGTCTCATTGAACTTATTGCAAGTCATTGATATTTATTTATAATATTTAAGCATTCATTCAATTTCTATAATTCTTTAAAATTATTCTGACTTTGCAGTTTATAAATATATCTGAATATGTTGTTTTTATAGCTATGTTGATTGAATATTATGTTGGTATTCTTTATGTTATGTCTAGCTTTAACCTTTTTATATTATGCATTTGAACTTTCAAATGTATGTTAAGGTTATATCGTAGCGTTTAGTTTTTAGATAGACACATTAATTTGATTGATAGAAGCATCATCATATAACATACTCATAAACGTTTTTATGTTAGGAATAAAACTACTTCTAATATTTTTGTAAAGGACACGACAAATTGTATTGTTAATTTTGAGATAGGCTATACTCCTAATGTATTTATTTAACTTTATTTAAAATTATTTGTTTTTGACTTTTTCTTACCCTGTAACAAAATAGTCATAAGTTTTTTAAATAATGATCTAATTATGTATGATCTGAAATGACGAAGCTAAACGACCAAAGTAACCTTTTAGTTTTCTGAAAGTTGAAATGTTCAGTACAAATTATTAATACTTAATCTTAATGTTAATCCGATTGAGAGATACTTTTTAAATGTAGATCCAAAAAAATTTACATAATTTCAACATCTCTTTGTCCCTTGCACTGATTCAAATTATATTCTTTTTATAACACTTAACAGTTCTTGGATATAATTAAAAAACTTTCAATCCTTTGAAGATTATTAACTTTTTCCTAAAGTCTTTACGCAATAAATTTAAACGTATTATAGAATATACTGTAGCGAAAGTTAAAAAAAATAATAAAGAGAACAACATTTCATAATTTTATTTTCACTCAATAAATTATTACACAGGTATGATAAAGTCCTCACATATAACAAAATGCATATAACAATATTAAAAGTATTAGACACAGTGGCACATTTTCTCAACATTAAATACATTCACTATTTTTCATTACTATTAAGAGATTTAAGTTGATTTTTCAATATACTGCTAATCACACATTATCTTCATTGATTCCATCTTCGTCTTTGGATTTGCTTTGAGTCATTTCGTTCGTGACGATATCTAACGACCCATTCTTAGTGAGTCCGCACAACGAAAGCAACCTTTTGTACAGATCCTTTTTCTTAATACAATAAGCTATTAACATTGTTAAAATTAAAAACGTTATAATAGCACCAATAATAATCGGCGGATTGTTGTCCAATTCTTCGTTAAGATTTTCATATTTTGAATTTTCTTCGCGCAAAAATTGGTGAAGTGGTGCGAAATATTCAAGTATACCGTTACTAGACAGCTCTGTATCTCCTGTTATCGTTTTGAGAACTATCCTCCAATCTACGCTGGCTCCGAGGGACATTCCGTCACTGTAGACAAAAATTGTATTTCGTCATCAACATACATAAAAAAGTTGCTAATTATTCTTTCCAGGACAAACATACAGAGCAAAAACCAATTAAACATATTTTATTTATGTTACAACATAGCTAATGATCTGAAAGTTTCCTTGTTGGTACAGAGATCATTTACTTAGCTCCACATTTTTTTGCATTTTGATTAATACATGAAAACTTGAACTGTCCTTTATAATTTTAATAACGTCAATGGAACAGTAATATTTGCCTCCTTGACGATTAATTTAATTTGCTCTCAAAATACCAATATTAAGTACCTTGAGATTGTCAATCGGAAATTTTTATATTTACGCAAACAAAAAAGGTCGACAGTTAAGTGGTACGAGCTAAGGCATAAAATTAACATTGGCCTTCGCGACACGAAAAGTAAGTAATATATGAACGTCTAGACTCAGTAATGAGTAAGGAAGAAGGATACCTGAGAAGTTTTCCCGCTTCCTGCACTCCGTGAATTGAGCAGTTGTGCAAAGGCCCCGTGTGATTTGCGGTCTTGCAAAGCGATGAAAGTATTTGAAACTCCAGTACGTGCGATACCAGATATCTAAAGATACAATTCGGTGTGTTATCATTAACAATAAATCATCTACAGTTACATATGACAACGCAAGTAAATAGCCTACTTTATGCTCCTACTGTAAACGCGAGGTCTACTCCTACAAAGAGAGTCGAGGTTATAATCTGACAAGCAAACCAAGTGTCCATTAGAAAGATTACAAAAATAAATATCTCCATTATTTATTTAACATTTTCATATTTATGTTACTGTATTCTTTAGTGCTAGTAAAAGAGCATATCCCTCAAAAGTTTTACCTATTACCATTTTATTACATCGATTGGTTAAGATTATGTGGTCATTGAAACAATCACTAATAACATGTAACGTACGTAATGTACTGCACATGGGACACAACGTGATATTTCGCTGCAGGATCCAAGTCACTTTCATTTCTTGGCACTGGCGGCGATATTGCAGTCTCGTTCGTTCTGTAACAATAGTACGGAATCGTCATCGACTATAATAGACCTAATTTTAGCCGATTTACAACACGTAACCTATTACAGATTATTCAAAAACAACAATTGGGTTTTCATTTTATATACAAAAATCATTTGATTAACTTGTATAAGAATTTGTGTTGATGGAATTATTATGATTATTATTTATATATGCGTAGTGCATCAATAGCAGCACCACAGTACGCAATATTTATAAGGTAACAGAGGATTATAAGATAATAAAAGAGAAGTTTAACATGGTATTAAATTGTACTGGTGATACCTTTCACGCGGGAACTAGTTAGTGTTGCTGATAAATACAACTTAAACTAGAAACAATAACCGTGTTATTACATGTTTGTTACAAAAGCCAATTGCTAAAGTTTTCTTAAATCGTCAAAATAACAAAATATTTGCAAGTTGAACTCTTACACTCTTATTGCAAAACCTACAATACCAAGCGTAACCAAGTTACAACACATAGGCTAAGTTGTTTGACGGTAATGGTTGCTTTGCGGTGATTAACAAGTTTTGAGATAAATTTTCGCAAACTATAGTTTAATAATGGATTTATTAATTTGGCAAGCATATAATTTACTCTGACTAATAACAGATACAGTATCCTCAATTCATGCCCTGTATTTTAATACAAAATAAATAAGTGTGAAATAATTACATGTTTATGACGACAAATAACCAGATTTTTTCGTTTTTTGTAATGATTATTGAAACATTTACTATTGCTACTGAACATATACCGTATGTTGTCTTGTTATGAAATGGATGGTAAGTACATATCAATAATAGCGGTAAAAATTAATCCACTTTAGAAGAGGTTTACACGCTGCAAGGCAGGTACCAATAACACGGATAATACTAACATAATTTGTCTTGTTCAAATTATATGATTTCTAATAGCGATCGATAACGAATTACAATAATGTAAATATTAAAAAAACTTCCATTATACACAAACATGCTAATTTTTAAAGCGAGCGTTGTAATAGTCTTAGAGAAAAGAGTTCCCAAACAATTTATGCCTTCCATTTTGAAATATGTGAATACTGGTTATTATCATTTGTGTGCTACATCAGAACTTTCCTTTAGTTTCAGACAAGGGCGTCACCTTTGATTTAGTGAGTAGAGGTCATAAACCTTTATGATTATGCAAATATGATGTAAAACTCCACGTCATATATTTATCTTGTCATTAGACGTATTTGAACACCAAGATTACACTGCAGTTTTATATGAGTTTCAAAATAATGTCCAAAATTTCACTTATAGCATAGCTTTAATGTAGCTTAAATGTAAATACAGTTTAATTACGGAATAATTTTTAATAAAGGTGTAGAAAAACCAGTAATTTTATTTACATGAAATGTCTGTGTTTTAGAGTGAGAAACTTTATCTGATATGTATATTCCATTTTATCTTAATTAAGTTAATTAAATGCCTTGTAGTATATAAAAAAGCATGTAAATAACTATCAAGTTTATCTGACAACAAATGTCACGTTCTATGGAAAACAAAATCGCGAAATCCGTATTACTGTGTTCCTGCAGAGAACTAGAGTATTCAGGACGAAAACCCTTCACTATCTACGACCTCCTTGTTACTTATCATGATGTGAAATTGAGGTCAAGTATTTATAACATTAATATTAATTACATAATGTTACAAGTAACATATGTTGCAACGGGTAACATATCAAATACTTATGATCTATAATTCAAGTACATTACGCATGAGTATAAGATTTGTATCAAATTAATTGGTTATTTAATACTCAAACGACAATCATATTAAATGTAAGTCATGAATACCAAGTTCAAAACTAATATCATGAAAATCTGTGAATGATATAATCATAAATAATTATATAATTAAAAGAAAAGTTTAAAACTGTGTTATGGTACTAAAACAAATATTTTTTAACAAGTATTTTCTATAGTACAGGGCTTACATTAATTCTTACTTTTTAAAACGTACGGTACAGCGATGGTTAACGATTGCAAGTTACCTAAGATCCCACCAATGTCGATTCCAATTTTGCAGAGTTGAATTAGCGAAGACATCCCATCGCCATCTATCGAGGACATACGCATACGCAACGAGAGGAAGCTTCTCTAAAGCGAGCCAAAGCAAGTGGTTGAGTTCGGCTTCAGGTCCCGTTTCTACCTTCACTAAGTTCAAGGTTCTCAAGTGAGCCGGCGAGGTCAGCTGTATCGCGACGATGTCGGAGATTGCATCGTGAAACGCTGAAAGTGAACGTTCCGTTATTTATACGTGTTACTTATTCGATTACAAAATTATACATATAAACTGAACTTAATGTAATAATATTGTTTCACAGTCAGATAATAACAAAAAATTGGCACGATATTAAAATGTTTATGGAAAAATACATATACAAGACAAAAAACGTAAACGAAATAATTGTATTTAACAACTTTGCTATAACCTCAGTTTTGCGCACGAGGACTCTTAACCATATTTCATATGATATATAATGGTGTGTATAATATCTACCCAATGATATATTATACAAAACATAATAAGTATTATTATGATTATTGCTACCTTTAAGAATCATCGTGATTTGCATTCCGTGTTCACGAGCACACGTTATTTAAAATGTCAAAACATGTGTAAAGCCTCTCGCTAACTGTATAAAGTATTCACGTTCCCCTTACAAATGTTGCATTAATTAAAAGTTAATAAAGCAAAAATTAAATAAAGCACTTAATTTTTTTTATCTCATGTCATTAAAATCATAAATTATTTAATATTACTTTTCTACAAGCTATTGTGTGATAATTATGTTCACGTCAGAACGTTTAATAGCTTGGTAGGAAGAATGTATTTAGTTAAATAAATTAAATCTTGCCATATCAATATTTTTAAATAACATTGTTCAGAAATATTAATAAATAATTAAACCAAGAAAGTTACCCAAAAATAATATGTATAAGCTAACATTTGTTTCTTATATTTAATATGATATACCAACTGACTCCATTTTACAGTGGCTTAGTGTTTGCCTTGTAATACATAGATCTCTTGTTCGATTCTAGAGCCACTTGTCGAACGTTTTACTTGGTAGTTTTTTTAAACCCACTAGGCTAAGCTACTCCACCCATATTGCAAAAAAAATATTATGTTTTTAATAGTACTCTTTTTAAAGGAAATTAGATTTGTATGTTAGGTGGTAAGTAATTTTACTGTTACATACCTGGATTAGGTCCGTCGCGGTACAATGGCTGTAGTTTGCGATAGTGCTTGAAGTATTGCACGTGGCCTAGAAGCCTCGCAGCGCGCGATAATCCCACCGTAACATCAGTTATATTCTCACCGCACCATTTAATCCTGTAAAAAATAATATCAATATTATAACAGAATTAACAAAAAAATATCTACAGCACAAGTAAAAATTGTTAAAAAAACGCATAACATTTTTTAAATGACGAAGCAACAAAATGAACAGATTGCTAATTTTATAGTAAATTACACATTTGCTCATGACTATATGGCGCTAATTAAAATAATAAATACTGCACCACTTTGTGCTGGTTTTTCACTTTAATACACTAGATGTTAAATAAAATACTTAACAAAAGTGATACTTGTAACTGATGTCCATATACATTTATGTCGTTTTCCTTATTTGCAAAAACATTTTTATAAGTTCTGAGAACTTAAAATTTTTTGATTTATTTAAAAATACTATTACTATACTACATATTATTTTTTACAATTATTTCATAATATTCAATAGATAATTTGGCAATATTACCCATACGGTGTATTTATTTTTAATTTCAACGACGTCCCAAAAACCTACGACAATGATTTATTACATTTAATTCATGCAATAGTTATTTATATAGTTTATTATTGCATAAAAATTAATGCATTCCGCTATGTTGGCAACTTTTACAGCTTCAGGGCTTACGGAATACTCGATTTAAAAGATTATGCCGAAAAGCCTGGCTATTCAGCTTATACTAGTACGGCGATATCGCCACTAACTCTTTTTGTTGCAAGCGACATAAAATTTAATTTGATACAGAATAAAAAACTTTTTTACAGATTTGACGAAATTCGCAGTGAAACCCAAATTTTAATTCCTCTAACAAATAGTTACGCATGTCTATACTTAGCGATTTTTTTTAAAATTGCCTTGTATTTATTTGTGTGGTCATCACGGTCAGACTACGCCTCGTGGTATAATGCCAAAGGTTCCAAATTAACACTGACTATATGATCTTGCCTTTCTCCATTTGGAGGATAACAAATATATTAATTAAACTATAACCTTTATAACATTTATTAAATTTATAAAGCAAATATAAATTTTGTATCAACCACTTGTTTAATTTCATTGAAGTTGTTTTTGACAATGAAATACTTATTAAATAAATGAAAAAATATAAGTATTCATAATAACCTATAATTGACTCCGTCGCACATGTCGTGACTAGAAGGTAAGCAGTTCGCCGAAATCATGTTATCCTTTATATCTTGATACGATTCTTTTGCACTTGCAAATCCCAGTGATTGGTGGAATTCATCAACGATATCAAAGAGATCTCTAGCATATAAACTTTCATTGTTTTGTACCAAAGGTCTATGAACATTGGGGTATACAGTAATTTTGCTGTAAAGCGCCTGCCATTCCTGTGCCCACAAATTTCCTACAAATCAACTTTCTCTGTTAACAAATTTGCTGTAATAATTCCTTAAGGCACCTACATAGAAAGTGGTATAATATGTACATAATTACATAGGTTAAATGGCAATACTTTATGGCAATACTTTTGTATCAACAAATTATTTTTTTCTCCTCAAAATATTACCAGGTACTAATAAGCAGAGACAGAAAAAAAAATCGTTGAAAAATAGGAAGCCACATCGTAATGTATTATATCAATAAAAACGTAAAGATAAGAAAGCTTTAAAATTTTCTGTCTTCGTAAATTCTTTAAGAACTTACCAAGTAGATGTGCAGGTAATAATTTATCTTTATCGGTCAATTCATTTTTGAAGAATGTTTTTAATTTTCCTCTGACAAAAGTATGTAACGAGTCATACAACGGTTTAATTTCGGACCATAATCTGGTAACAGTGCTTTCAAAATTATCATCCTCAAAAGCATAACGCCACATATCTCCTGCGTCGGTGAAGTTTTCAGTTTGTGCCACATTATTCATCCTTGTTACATAATCTTTGAAAATCGGTCGCACCTGTTTTCCAGTTGCATCTCTGAATGCTTTCCAATAATACAACATTTCTTTTGTATTGTTGCTTCTCCTGAAGATCGAAATAATATCTGAAAAATAAATCGTCATTGTCAAAGGAAAAGGTAACATTAATTAATTTTAACATTTGGATTAATTTTAACATTTTATATGAAAAAATTTTAGCCTCTGTAAGTTTCATACTTGTATTATATAAAGCGTTAAGTAATTCGTGAATCTACAATTGATGCCGTTTTAAATCTTTTACATTTCACATCTTTATTACTATTAAAGAACATCGGTGTTCAAAGTTATTTGGAGGTAGGAAGGTACCACAATTTTATTTAAATAACCAGGAACAAGTAAAAATAGTATACCATATTGTAGCAAATAACAAAATATTTAAAGTATACACAAAGGATTCAATCCTGGGGGTTTTTAGGAATTTAGTTAGTGGTACAGTGTAAATCTGTTTTCATAACTGTGTTTCTGTATTCCGGCTGTCAACATATAAGAGACAAAGTATTCTAGTGGAGCACGCTTCTACATTTACGTTCTCCTTTGTCGTTTTACATGTAAAATTACAGTAAACTTGATTTCAATGTTACATAAAAAAAATTTAGCTTTCTAACCACTCATTGTTCGTAATGAATCCTCCGCATTACAATTCGTTGTGTTATATGCACATATTGTAACTCTACTCCACACTCGTTGCATCGTATCTATTTCTTCCCTTTGCTAAAAAAGGATGGTATTATTAGAATATCACAAGTGCTCAAATAATATTGAACTTATCTATTAGATATGTCTATACTTTGCTTTGAGGCATCTGCACATTTGTCCCCCTCTCTTTAATAATTCGTAACTTCCTTTTTAATTTCGGATCGCTTAGTAACAGTCGATCGTTCAAATATTTCTTTTTTAACATATTCCAATACTGTTTCTTTATTTCGTCTTCTTCAGCAGCTATACGTATCTAGCAAAATACAGTAAAAGTTAATTAACTCATCCAGGTGTAAATATGTACATATTATAAATTATAAACTACCATTTTATTTTTCTTTGCTTCATTATTAATATCAGTAACATAGGCCCACAATGCTTCCTGTGACGTTTTACAAACATCCAAACTCAATTTGTCCATTTCTTCCATAAAATTTTCTAGCGTCATATTTTCCTTATCTAATTCATTTACTTGAAATTTAAAGTTGTCTTCTTCGTTGTTATTTTTTGGGATGATAGTATTAGGGTCTAAAATTGTTCTCATAGCATCAACTAGGTACTTTTTGTCTTTTATATCTTCTCCATCTGCATCGATTTCATGTCCGCTCTCGTCGGATTGTTCAACAGTTTTGTTAATTTTTATTAAATTTTTTTCATCGGCCGACATTTCTGAGGTGGGATTTGTTAGAAATTGTACAGCAGTTGATATTGAGAAGGTAATGACAATAAATACCACATGCTGAAAATCCAAAAATTGTGTTTAATTTTAAAAATAAAAAGTTAGTTATTTAGAGATTATAAATTAATGAATTCTGGGATTTAAAAGATTTTTTTGTTAAATTTTGCAATATAATTCAGCAGGATTAGTTGTGCCTATGTACATTAAGCAAAATCATTCCTCATTTTTTAAATCAATTTAACCTTAGCAATGGTTTAGTTTTTTCAGTCTCAACCAGTAAATGTATTTTATAAATCGGTATCGTTCCGGAGATAACCCTGAAGAGACGGTTATAATTTTTTTGACTTTTGTGTAATATGTGTGTGTAATGTTTTGTGTAAAAGGAATATGAATTAACTAAAAACAACGTATAGCGTAAGATCGGGCTAAGTTGCGTTCCTTGGGAGAGGCCTATGTCCAGCAGTGGACTGCAGCAGACTGTTGATGTAGTTAAAACTTTATAATTTGATATTACAAACAGACACGCCAAATTTTATTTATTTGTGCAGAAAACAAATTTAAAAGATTTTTTGTTCTTTTTTGGAATTTATATATTAGTTTACAACATTCCAAATTAAGAATTTTTAACATTGAAATGTATAAAAGCTACGTTTTAAAAATAATCTATTAATTCACATAACGCCATTAATTCTTTAAATTCGTTGAAAAATTTCATTTTATAAACTCTTGTTACTTCAAACCGACAACAATACTTTATGAAGTAACCGCAAGTATGTAGTTATTAACCATGTTACGATAAGGTCGACTTCAATAACAACAAATCCAACACAGTATACAATAGTAGTTATTCTTACTACGCACCGTCTAAGTATTACCGACCGTATCATATAAAGTGGGCGAATGAGTCCGGAGACATAATTCCTTGTTATGTACGATGATCATCTACTTCCAAACAAAAAACAACAGAACTAAGTATATCTTTTAAGATAAGTAATTATTTTCGAGTTTACATTGAGCCTTATTTTTTTTTTTGAATAGGACAAGCATTACAATGATCTCCCAGATTGTGTATCATACTGGTTATAAAACCATGTGTTGAAATATCAGAAAAAACAGACTTTATTGTTACTAACCTAATTCTAGTGTTATCAGAAAACATAAAAATAGTTTTGAACGATTTTAACGTATTTTTGTGGAAAAAATCAATCGCATTACGATTAATGCGGTAAAATAAAATACAGATTCCACTTGACAATTAATGTTGAAAATACGTGTAGTAATAAAAAACTACCTACCGAAAAATAAACCATGGTGGAAACTGTCCATTAAATTATGCAACACCGCTAACAGAAACACAACACTCACTACATCTTTAACATAACGTTATAATTGTACACGTCTTTCTTCCGCAAGTGTTCAAACACGAAAGGCTTTCAGTACAAAATGGTCGTTTGTTTGTGAATTCGATGCAATGTTTGATCGTTTTGTGATGGATTTTTTTTTCAAACTGGAACAATTGTACGGTCGTTATGTTTTGAAAACGTGGGACGTGTATGCGGCGCGACCCGCCCGCGTGCGCCGGCGCATTGTGTTATAACGAAATGCCTGAGCCGATTCAACAACACACGACAGGACGTTCTCATGCGAACGGATACGAATATTACATACTACTACCCTTTGTTCTATCGAATTATTCGCATAAACAACCAATACTACTACATTAATCTTTAAATATTCACAAGATATTCAAAATGAAACATTATCCGTAAATATAGCGAAGTTTATTAGATCATTATTGAGAGCAACAATAAAATTGTTTTTCCTAAATTCTATATGCGATTAAGTTATTTTTTTCTTTGCGCTTTAATCTTTCTTTAAGGCCTTCGCTAAGTCTTCGGCTCCTTTCTTATCAATTTCTTTGTAGCCGAATGGATCAAGTTCCTTCTTCATTTGCTCGAACCATTTGACGACGTTTCCGTGAGTGTTATAATCAAAACCGAAGGCCTGGAAATAATATTTTAACAATTCGATTACCAGTTTTAACTTTTGGAGTAAATTAATTAACAAATTCCTGTAATTAAATAAATTGCAAAGTTTATTCAAGTCCCAAATATCCCCAAAAATACTTAACAAAATTATTAGTGAGGTGTCCATTCGTTACATCCTTTATTTTTTAATTAAGCTGTTACATAAAAAGATTGTTATATATCATTAATTCTATGATGACATTAAACAAAATGTTTTATATATTTCATGAACAGTGCCCTGTGAATATATAGAAACAAGAGCATCTATTTATAGTTTATATATTGATCGCCATCATAAGAAAAAAATCATATTCTTGTATTGGTACGTGCATAAAACTCATTAAACAGATTTCTCTTAGCCACTAGTAAGTTTGTGAGATCTGTGAAGATTCGTTACGAGATGTTAAAAATAGCGTTGATAGTTATTAGAAAGTGCGCTTGACGTTTTAATCACATTTTTACTTATACAATAACGGATTGGGAAAAATGTGCATATCTTGTAAAAGCATAAAGAAGAAAGTGTAAGTGTACATAAAAAAATAAAATAAATAAATAAATAAAGAATGAAGAATTTCAGACTATAGTTATTTTGATATTAGGCCGATTGTTTACAAGGAACCCCGTTATAAAGTTCAAGGATCTAAAGCTAACGATACATTCTTAGAAATATACTCTTCTGTAAAACAATTGTTAAGAGATTTTCTAGGGTTAATTTTTGACCTTAACCGCAATGATTGTTATCCGCGTACCAGCACACTACTACTTTTGATGGCAGAAATAAGCGCAGCACGTACTCTCAAAGACCGTCTGCGGAAATAAAGTAAGTAATTATATGGTACTTACTTCTAAATTAGACATCGTGACAACAATACTTATATCTGCAATAGAAAGATTATCTCCGGCAACAAAAGATCTTCCTTCAAGCATTGAATTCAACCAACCAAGAGCTTCATTCAATTTCGCAGCATTATCTTCGCTATATTCTTTGCCAAAGAATACCACAGGCCACTAAAACATGAAATTCGTATATTCTTATTTTATTATTCCTGTCCTATCCTTAAGATATACTTAATATTTATCAGCTATATGCCTGTGAAACATCCGTCACTATCTGTATAGCACACATTATATGGACACAACATACATATGGCAGAAGTAAAATTTTAATAAAACTTTCTTATCACTTTTGAATAATAATATTTTCCCTATCCTAGATAAAGTCAACGTTTTTCGATGTCTATATTGGTTCTACTTATTGTGTATCGTTTTTGTCAAACCATTTTAATAATTCATAATACTTACATAGAGGTTTGTAAATTTCTGATATAAAGAAATATCATAATAAAGACACTGGTCAACAGTAGCTCGTTGGCGATTATTCTTTGGATATAAAGAATCATTACGCCCATATGCGTTCACCAAGTAAGCCATAATTGCCCGACTGAAAAATATTAGTTAACAACAAAGAAATTACCAATTATTTCGTCAATAGTCACACAGGATATTATTCTTTTAATTTATTTTAACTTTACGTTAAAACCCATGTAATATTTTAACATACATACGACGAAATTAATCATTTTTTAAAAAAATCTTTTAAAATATTCCTGTATATTAGTTAATATATATGTGTTGTGTATTATTGTCTATATTTTTTTTTTTATTTATTTTTTTTTTTTTTTTTTATATTTTTAGTTTT